>NMRA01000345.1:3072-21291 GCA_002633005.1 Phoronis australis | reverse complement strand
GCGTCTGCGTCTGTCTTAGCTCGTCCGCCACTCCCACCTCCAAACATTTTTGGCTGCAGAGTCGTAGTATTTGTCACCGCAGTTTACAATCACACGAGCCGCCATTGAGGAAATCCACCACGCTATCCCAGATGCCCTGGCAATGTTGACAATTTACGTTCCTCCGAAACATAAAGATCAACTTCCGCTTTTCGAGATGAAAGTCGTCGGCAACGCGGCGGTAAGAAAGAAATTTGCCACGGAAATTTTATATCAAATCCGATTTTTTTACGCGGAAATATAATAAAATACGCGGACAGAACATTTGAAAAAGCGGAAATGCGCGTTTCTGCGGAAAATTCCAAGCCCTGTATACGTCTTCTAGGCAGTTACTGCAACAGTAATGTAGTCATGACCTGGGGGGTGATACCTACCTCAGGGCAAACATATGTGCCCCCTGCACATCCTCCGGGGGTTCACCGCTCCTGTAGTAGTGCAGAGCCAGGTTCTGGGGGTCGCACTTTGTGGCCGCCACGAGACACAGGTCAACCACGCCCTCGTAGTACCGGACAGCCGAAAATTGGGCACAGATGTTGGCAAGGTCAAGGTTGAGTGTGATCTGTTTGTAAAGCTGCAACAAACATGTGAGATTAGGGATCAATTGTACTGAACTACGCTAAGCTTTCCTCAAATTTGAACAAATATTAAAGCCAAAATGGTGATTTTTTTCATCTTTTCAAATACTCATTGTAACTGCAAAAAATTGTGATTACGTGTTTGTTGACAGTGATATACACAGTTTTCAAATAACCAAGTAAAATTGTCTTCTTATTTACTGATCAAGTAAAATTGTCTTCTTATTTACTTACCAAGTAAAATTGTCTTCTTATTTACTCTTGTTAAAAATTTTGATACCAAAAATTTTTCTAATCCCAGTAATGATGTTTAACAATATTAAGTAATAAATTAAATGAAGACACCATGATATGACAAACGGAATTAAAGGAATCTGACTTCTTTCACAGAACTAGAGAATTTGAATGGAATTTATGTATTTCAACAGTAGATTCTATGTTGTTGGTTTTTAAGTACCAAAGAATATCAAAATTAAATGATTCTGGCCACACATCAATCGATGATAGTTTTGTGGCAGACATGTTCAAGTAGTTGTTCATTCTCTCTGAAGGCGGTGCTGTTCCTTTTGTTTCGAAAAAAAATAAAATGGCATGCGGCAAGGTATCACTAAAGAACTGCGGCATAAATAAGTGGTGGAAATGCAAGGTAATTCCCAGAGCATTCTTATCTTAGAATGTTATTTATCACCCTGAAATAGTAATCTCCTCATAATATACAAAATGGAAAAAAACAAATTTCCCTGCTTTTGAGAACAAAAAAACAGGGTCTCTAGAGAAGAGTTTATTCTTGGCACGACTCTTTGAAACTCATGGACTAACACATACTGTTAATGTTTCCTTCAAAGTCTTTTCTTTCTCCACAGCATTAAGTATACTCTTGGTTGACTGTAGCATCTCATTGGCCTTGGAGCACAGCACATCCTCTTCACTGTATAGTGACGGGCACACTTCTCTTAGACGGCCACTGATGGCGTCCGTGGTGGCATTGTCGCCAAGATAACGGTTGATGAGGCAGTCGATTAGAGCCTTGCACATCTGAGTGAGAGCACAGCAGAAAATTGTGACTGACGTTACTATCTGAATGACATGATAGCTGGGACTAGAACATAATGTTACCAGAGACCAAACTCTGTAACTGACCAATAGGATACTTTTGACACTCTTCCAAATATAAGACAGTTTAGTCTTGAACAAAGTTTGGTGGTATCGACCACACATGGTGCCTCCTGAAACTTTCTAAATCCGTGAGCTTTGTAAAAGGTGTAGATTCACTAAATAAACCTAGTTGAAGATACATGTTCATCACGCATGCAAAAATTGACAGATCACTTACAATGTGATATTTACAGGGGGGAACTATAATTGTAACTTTGGTTGTTTGACCAGTTCAACAAGATAGTCAATATTCAAAAACTTTGTAACATATCCAAGTTCCAACTTGCTTGCAGACACGCAGATTAATACACACAAAAGAACATTTACAAAACTCCTCGACATGTAATCACATGGTCAATCCAGGTGTCCTTACTCGGCAGTCATGTAAAATTGAAGGTGGTACGAGGTAAATCAAAAATTAAAAAAATCAGAGCTAACCTGGTTGTGCCACGTCTAGTGCTGGCCTCAAGCCACCTTTAATTATTATTATTACAACCATACAGAATTATAATAAGTGTTTCATTTACTAACAGACAACAGTTGACTTTGTATCACCAAATGTCCAGGGTCTGATTTTTGTACTTGAAAACAAAAATTTACAACTTCCTTAATTTCCACTTCAACACAAACTCAAGACAAGATGCCTACAGTACTGTTTCTGTGTTCCTTATGATTTCATGGATGGTTGCATAATCTTATTTTGCACTTAATGACCCTAGCATTACAGATACAAGTTCTGAGTCCACATTAAAAAATTTAAGCTTTTACTCGAAATCTCAAGCAGTTACTCGAGTTTAAAGCTTAAATTTAGAGGTCACCAAGTGCAAACTTGGACTAGAAATTCATCCGACTGTGTAAACCATAATGAACTCGAACATAGAACAATAGACAGTTACATGTACCTTGAGCTCATATAAAAGCAGGACATAAATGTCCAAAATAATTTTGAGTTTGATTTCGAGTAGACCCCTGACCCTGGTTAAATCAATACGTAAATCAGTACACACAGTATATACTCACATCTCTACCACAGGCCACAAGTTGTCTAAATGTCATCGACCGCAGCTGATTTTGGTGTTCCTGAAAATAACAATCATTACTTCATCTGTGTTTTTAATATACCTCTGCATTTCCCCAACTAAATTCACCTTCGTAAGAGTCCCTCTCAGAAAAAAAAAATGCAAAGCACTGAAAGGAAACCAAACTTATTGATGTATCGCGAAAACTTCTAGTTTTTGGTCACTTTTACAAGTGAGCAGTAAGTGAACAACTATTTTGAAATTAACTGAAGGCTACAAACCGTCCAGTTGAACACTGAAATGAACAACAAAGTATGCCAAGAAGGCTACCCTAATCCAACACTCAACTGGTATCCGCTCACTTCCACAATATACCTCTGTATCAAATTTCACCAAAGTCCATCAAGATATTTTGATAATGTGGATGGACAAGGGATACCATGTCAAAAGTTTTAATCATATCCCAAACAGGGGGTGCTTAAGGCGTTGGATCCATCTGGTGTCACCTAATGCCTGAGAAGGCTGACCTTAGGCAGAATTGACGTATCGCAAGCTCCGCCCCCTTGCGTAATGTCGAATAACAAACAATAAGTTTTACCTGGCAATGTGTTGTTTATCGGGTAAAATGGCAGCTTGGAAACGAAGGTGTGTCAATAATGCTGCGTTTTAAATGGTCACGTAAGCCGTCACTCAAAATCCTAGCGATAGGTCAATTGCTGACCTTCAACAGTCCTACACTCTCCACCACCATTCACTACTCACCACAGGCAAGCCCCAGGCAATGACATGGAACTGGTGATCACTCAACACTTTCCACAGTCCTATAGTTTCAATCACTATGCCAAGAAATAGTTCTAAGTTCTGTAGCGATGCTTTCTCCAAAGCTTGTGCCTCCACTTCCTGTCTTCGCCGAGTGTGCTCGTCCACTTGACCACCAGGATCGTGTCGTGATACCGTTCTCTGCCCAAATCTACACACAGACAAACACGGGCATTGAATATGGATATCCTACAGACTTTGAGATCTTGTTTTTAAGTATCGGCAACCAGAAGCCCAAAACTGGCACCAGAGAAACAACAGTTCAAACTGTGTGGACGCATGCATTTGCGTTGCTTGGGTGGGCGTTAAGATTATGTTGGACCCCGCCAGTTTTGTTGACCAGATCTGACTCTGACTCCTGCCTGTTAAATTCATGCTGTTGTTTGAGCATGTGCACTTGGATATGTGCTGAGGGTGGCAGAAGTATTGATTTAACGAAACAAATAGAACAATAGTTATTAAAAACCAAACGTATTGCATTTGAATTTTTCAATTAAATTTTAATTTTTGGAAGACACCACAAATTTCGAAGCAAATTACAATTGAATTCTTTCTCCTGATGTGGTTGCAACTCGCAAAGATCCGGGGACTTCGTGGCAACTTGGGACTTTTACCCAGTCGCCAAACAAAATCTGACGTTGCATTGGCGAGCTGCAGGCTGCCAAATCGAGCCCTGCACTCATGTGTGTCCACAAATTACACCTGGTCCATTGGAATAAACTCTTCACTTGCTTGCAGGCTTGAGGTCAGATCATAAGCCAGCTGACAAGGCAATTTCCGAGCTTTCGATTATGAATATCTTTAGACAGTGCACCAGACCGCCTATCTGCAGTCTGTCCAGATACCATGTGAACACAATTTTATTGTACACCTACCCGGCAGTCATGAGTGGTGATGCGAACTGTGAGTTGACCTTCATCCAGTCATGAAGGCTGGTCAGCTGATCGTGGAACAAACTCAACTCATCACCAGTCAGTCGGCTTGTCATCTGGAACCAACAGAGGAACAACACTGAGGAATTGGAACCAACAAATGAACAACACTGACTTTTTGTTCAAACACTGAGGAATTGGGACCAACAAATGAACAACTACACTGACTATTTGTTCAAACACTGAGGAATTGGGATCAATAAATGAACAACACTAAATATTTGTTCACTAAAGGTAAACGGTCTGTTTTTAATCAATAAACCCCACACTAAACAAAAAAGTTCCTCTAATAAAACATTTGTCACAAATTTATGTTTCTTATTTTAGCCTTTTATTTAAGGCAGGGTAGCCAGTCCTGCTTCCTCGCAAATTTCAGGGTCTTCACTGACCATCATTCTCTTCTCACAAACAACATTCTGTTCTACTGAATAATATTGCATTTTGAACAGCAGACAATAGAACAACGCTAAGCTCCGCCCACACGACAGCCATATTTGTTTTGGTCATCTGTTATGCTTCACAAGTTCGCAAAAATGATTAAAATTACGCTGTAAACAAACACGTATGTCACATTTTCTAAACATGAAGTAAATATCAGCTTTATTTCTAGTACATCAACAAAAAATTGGAACATAATGATCGCGCATTCTGAACGAATTTTGACCTCAAGTGGCAATCGATGCCCACTTAACTTCAAAGTCGGTTTTCTCGGCTTGTGTTTTCGGGGTAGTGACGAAATATGCAAATTTGAAATCCTCTAGAACTGAAGTAAAATCGCGTGCCAGGATTTTTGATACATGGACCAGATTTTCAGTTATTAGACAGAAAGTGACCAAACGACAGAAAGTGGCGTACTTGCCACAACTCACACGAAAAAATAACACAAAATCAAGAACGTAATGATTTTGTACATACATTTGGTATAGATATTTTAAGTAGAATATTGCATATTAAGGAAACAATTGATGATAATCCCTGTGCCTTTTGAAAAAAAATTTAAGGTAAAATTGGATTTTTTGAAAATCAAAAAATACGATATTTAAAACAAAATGAAGTACGTTTCTGTCACTTTTAGAGTCATTTCTAACTAGTTAAAACCCCTTTTATACTTATTTTCGATAGGAACCTGGTGATATGACCAGTGTATACACTCCCCTTAACTGTCAAAAGAGTGCATTTTATTGAATGATTTTTGAATTAAGACAAAAGTTATCTGTTTCTCCATGTTATCTGTCTGCAAATTCCTGCTTTTGAGCGTCTTGCTTTCTGTGTTGGTACGTACCTTGATGAACTGTGTCTGACCTCTGCTGTTTGTGTAAGGCAGATCTACAGCCACTTTGTAGTCCCAGAGTGGTCTAAAACAATGGACAAAATCTATCAAGTGTAAAACAATTGTGAAAAGCCCCAAGTCAATGGCAAACACAGCTGCTTCTGAATGGAACTAAATGGCTAAAAAATGCCTGCACAACAAAATAATTTCCAAAAGCATTGTGAAAATTAAAATTAAGTTCTAGCAAAGTTTAAATTTGTTTAGGAAAATACCACGCCCAAAGTCCTCACAGGAAATTTCAAAAGTTTGATAACCTGAAATTGTATTGCTTAAAGCTTATTTCCGACTATTGACTTCAGGGCCAGATTCCTAATCTTTGTACTCAAATTCAAATTTATTATTTTTCGCTTTTTTGTGCAAACTCAAAAGAAGAAGAGTCTATTATCCTATACTTGAGCATATGATGGTTTACATGGGCGACCATCTAATCCCAGTTTTCACTTAGTCACCCCAACATTAAAGCTATCAGACCGAGTCTGAACTCGAAACCTTGAGTATCTACCAGAAATCTCAAAGTTTTTGCTCAAATCTAATGATCATTAAGTGCGAACGTGGACCAGTTACTCATCTCGGTAGCCCATCAAATAGTCAAGCACAGAATAATTGGCACTTACTTTGAGGTCACATAAAATAAGAGAGGAAAAATTAAAAATAATTCCGAGTACAAAGATCACATCACAGGCCCTGGATTCAAGAGAAATGATACGACAATTACACAAACAACAAAAAAGAGAGTCTGACACTTACGCAAGAATGCGACTCATGTACTTGCAAAGACCATTGTGTTTGCCTGAGTAGACAACATCTGTGGCCACAGTCGATGGCTGCATGGACTGGTGATGTAAAGCCGTAGCTGGCTGTAGCTGAGGCTGCTGTGGTATATAGCCAGGGTAGGGAGTTGACATCTGGTGAGGTTGTGCGCCTGTTCGTGGCAAGAATTTGCATCATTACAGAATTGTATACTACACACTACACTGCATCAATACAGAACTGTACACTACACACTACACTGCATCATTACACAACTGTACACAACTACACACTACACTGCACCATTACACAACTGTACACTACACACTACACTGCATCATTACACAACTGTACACTACACACTACACTGCAGCATTACAGGACTACACACTACACTGCACCAACACCATTCGACTAGTAAACAATCACCAATGCTGGATTAATATTATACAAAAGAGCACACTGTACAGCACTCTTCAATTGTTTTGATGTCACACCATAGCACATGCAGAGCCGCCCTGGGACAGCAAAACCTACATGTCTATTCAACTGCAATGACACAAAGCTGACATTTAAAAGAAAGCAGAATGGAGAAACAAGAACTCTTAAGTTTCCACTTCTGAGCAGCAATGCTCATATAAATAAACTAGTCTAATTGCCATAACTACCAAAATCAAAAAAGCACTAAAAACCATACATCAAAACATTGACAATATGGCGCTGAAATGTAGGCAAACAACGCAAGCCTAGGAAGCCACCAATATGAGGAAATTACACATACCAACAAGCACTGTCCAAACTTGATGGGCAATGCAGTTGTCATCTGTACATTGCACTTTTTGGTTCACATTGCTTAGTCTCATTTGGCATGCTGATTTGTATGTCTCCACGACTGCACCCGTTGTTGTTGCTGGTTCCGCTGGCTAAGACATCTGATTGGTCTATAAACCGAAAGTCATCATCGAGAACCAATCAGATGTTTCAGCCGGTTGACCCAGCGTATTCAATCAAGTACATGAAATCTCTCAGTTTTAAGCTGTGTTGTATTGTCTCACTATTTTTTTAGTCGTTTGCATTTTCATGTCAATCAATGCTAAATAAATCAATCAAAACTCAACATCACAGCGGACATAATTTATTTTTTAGAACCTTTTAAAACATTTGAAACATTTAACAAGCTGCACGATGACAACTTCCCATTCACAAGGTGGTTCCAAAGTTTGAAGAAAGGCCCCTCCCTTTATCACCTGAACAGACTGAATTAAGCTGTTCACAAGTGTAGGGTCATTTGCATGATTAAGATCTCATGTGACTGCCTAGATGCGTGTATTACTACACGTAGAACTATTGCTTCGACCACTAGTGCCATCTAGTGAATTTTGATTTCCTCACGTAAGGAATCCCAAGGTTTCTCTGGATACTTTACCTGGGGCAGGTGTGGGGAATGCCGTTGAGTTGAACTGTGGCACAGGTGAGCCGATGGCGGACATGTTATTAAACGTACTGTGCGACGGGGAGGTAAAGCTCTGCTGCGAAACTGTACAAACAAAAGGAACAACACACTCACACAGGTGACACAGTCCTAAAGAGGCGAGAATCAATCTGAATGCAGCGGCCATATTGTGGAAAAACGACTGAAATAAGAATGCAAAGAAACTGGCCACGGGGTTGATAACCTCATTTAAAAGGAGCCTTACATTCAAATGTTAAGAGTGTAAAACGGTGGACACAGAATTGAGTTACCAACTGAAACTGAACAGTACAGTTCATGGTAAGTACAGCTAGTACTTTGCCCAGATTTAGTAGTCAAGGAGCTTTTGCCTGTTCACAAAATCTACAATATTCTTTGGTATCAGCGTTTGCCTGTACAAAAAAATCTACTATCCTTCTGTTGAAGTTTTTGCCTGTTCAAAATATTCTTAAGACAGAAACTTTTGCCTGTTCAAAATATTCTCAAGACAGAAACTTTTGCCTGTTCAAAATATTCTTAAGACAGAAACTTTTGCCTGTTCAAAATATTCTTAAGACAGAAACTTTTGCCTGTTCAAAATATTCTTAAGACAGAAACTTTTGCCTGTTCAAAATATTCTTAAGACAGAAACTTTTGCCTGTTCAAAATATTCTTAAGACAGAAACTTTTGCCTGTTCAAAANGCCAGTTTGGAGCAAGCCAATATGAGACATGTGGCACAGGCCTGTTCATCACTGGACAACTGAGTGAAGTAGGCCTTAATCTCTGGCTGATCTGGACCTTGCTTCTCTAGCAACAACTGTCGCAGCTGGTCGACGGGTCTAAGCTTGGACACCAGGTGGCTCCCCTGTGCAGTGAGTAGTACAAATCGTCGGATGGGTTCCAGGTGCTGAGTCACCACCTGCGGAGGATCAGCACGACGTGCCAACGGTAGGTCACTGGGATCGATGTAAAAGTTGGTTGGCGCGGTCGGAACCTCGGCCACGGCCCAGGTGTGACCATCAATAGCGTTAGTGTTCTGTAATTAATCATACAAAATGCTTACCATTTTTCATGACGAAGAACTTAAACATAGATTATGTCCCATGTAAAATGCTTTACTCATGGCATAAACAATTTGATGTATGTTCTGATAAACATAATTATGTACTGTATGTTCATTGAAACAAGAACTGATTGATGAAAGTACTTTCAATTCATGAAATATGACCAAATACTACACTCAGTGACTCAGTTTTACATAGAATGTCGTAGACTAGGCCCAAAAAACAAATAACAATAACAACGAAGAACCAGTCTCCCCACAAATCCCAAACCCAAACTATTTACAGTTATCGTAGTTTTCAGAAGCTATTAACATTGACGCAAAAATTGGGAAGAAAACCAGCAAAACATTATTCGCAAATCATTGAAAATTCAAGCCAAAAATTTTCACTACAACGTTTTTGACATGATGAAAGCAATGATCCCATTGTGCTGCTTAGTATACAAGGAATGAGCGCAAAAAACACTGTTAAGTAAAGCATGTTAAAATCAAAATTGGTCACTTACAAACACCTCCATCAAGCTCTGTTGGAAGGGGAAGGAGTCAGGACTAGTGGTCCACAAGAGGTCGCTCTCGTTAGCCTGGGAGGCAGACATTAACAGGGTACCTGGACACAATAAAAGACTCAAAGCAATTTTCAAGGAGTTGACGTATATTCAAGAAGTTAGGGAAAAGCTAGTCCCGACACCTGACTCCAGTTTAAATATTGTGTTGAATGTGATTTGCTTTTAAAAACCAAGCAGGTGAAGTAAAACTTGTTGGATCAAACATAACCACGAGATTTCATCCATGTAAGGCAAAATAGCACTTATCTAAAAGACCGAAAGCACGAATTAAAGCAAACAGTGGTTCTTTCTCAAAGAGTCTACTGACTAAAAATGGCTTAGCCCGTTTCACAAAGTCAGACTAAGGTTAAAAGTCAAAAAATCTTTCTACAACTCGAACCCAAACGACAGAAATCCATAGCCTGCTTGTGAGCAGACAAAAGGTCAAAGTCAAAAGACGAAAAATTATTATAACTTTTTGCTATATGCTCTTTGAGAAAGAGGCCCCTGGAATGCTGACTTGTCCTGAGCAAGGAAAAGATCCAACTTAATACGCATGTCTCACTTATTTGAGTTCAAGCAACCTATCATCTACATGTCATATGTATGCAACACTGAAGATCAACATCTTTAAAGAAAATCCCAGAGGAGTTAATTATTCATCTTTGAATAACCTTGATTATGAAGGTACTGAGTTGAAGGTCACCACGTTGCGTCAATTGCCAATGTTTGCTACAAATTTCCTTTTTAAGCAAATTAAAGATTCTTCATCTTCAGACCAGCTTTTGTTATTGGCGGAGAACATCTTCACGCAATTCTGACTGGAAGCTTGCCAAGACACAAAGCTTACCTTTGTGATAGTGTGCCATGTGTACTTTATTCGGTCGTTGTGGTGAGGTGGTAGTAGCGAACCCTGGTGGCAGGCGTACATGAACCAGTGTCAACATGTTCGGTCGGCCACCATTGGTGTTGAATGGGTTGGTCGTGAAGTACAGGCGAACACCTGTGAATGATAACACACGCTGACACACATGACACATTCTGTTTAGAAATTGAACGTGGTAAGCATTTCTCAATGTAAGGTAATGGATGATATTATCGACTAGTCGGCGTATTTATCCAAATACCTACAAAACTGCTGGTCGCAGGAAACAGTCCTAAATAGGTACTCAACTAAGTTTCCTAAATCTGCATAACTATGGACAAGCGAAAACTCTGATTGCCTTTTCTTACACTGTTTTAGTTTGCTGACTAAGTCAGTTTTTGGTTATGATATAAATCGAGAGTGAACTCTCAATATTTCCTAAAATAAGTAGGGATCTTTTTATGAACTAAGTCTCTATTTTTCACTGAAAAAAGGGACCAGATTTAGTTATTTATTAGAAAATGTCATTAGACAACGAGGAGCTCACAATAAAGACAAAATGATAGAAAAAGATAACATTCTATGCAGAAGATGTAGGGAACTTAGTTGGGTGCCTATTTAGGACTGCTTAATGTATCTGGGCACAGTCCCCCACTCGTTTACTTTCACATTACTGCCGTGGATAAATAGATAGACGTAAGTGTACCCTATATCTGCCCCCTCTCATCAAGGTCTGAATCTGCACTTGCGGCTTTGCAGCATACAAAAAGTCAAGAAACCCCAACAGTCTACTCTAGACAAACTTGATACTTTAAATCAGATAAATTCATTTGTTAATTATCCACAGTGTATCATACAATCCCATACATAAGGCCATGCCCTCAAATAAGGTAACAACTTATAATTTAGCTATAAGACTGAGGCCTTACACAAGGGATCATTACATTTTAAGTGTTCCTAAAAATACGCAATTTCCTCTCTAAGGTGATGACTTAACTTGACAAAACATGCTGTAACATATTTGTTTTAATTGTAAAGTTTACTTTTCCTAAAGTGGTTTTAGCCAACCAAAATTATTAATCATCTTTGGCTGTAAGCCATTGTGGTAATGGCTGGTGGATAAAAAGCACAAAAAACAAAGACTAGCAGTTTTGTACCCAAATAAACAGTATAGATTTGTGTACAAACTAAGTGCTGTTCCAGCAAAAAATGTATGGGGGGAGGCACTTTTATTTTGTAACCACTACCCATATTTTCATTTATTTCTCCAACCCATTACCCATAATTTTTTAATTAATAGGAATTAAAACATATAATCCAACACTTGCAAACAAATTGCCTCCAGGATGACCTGTTAAGAAATTAGATGATTGACAGACAAGAACTAGTTGTCTTGTCCAATATTGTCAAAAACTATAGTAGTCAAGAGGGTGGTCGAATCAAAACCAAAATGACTTCTGTCAACGCATCCATCCCTGCTATATAATATTATGTTTGTGCCAAATTTCCAGTTGTGCCCAACACTTTTTGAGATAATGAACCTGTCTTGTCAAAAACTAACAGGGTGCCACAGTAGTTGAATCCAGCGTCCAAAAATTGACTGGTGCCGGCTCATTCTTGCGATATACTTCTATTTTGAATTTCATCATGATCAGTGAAGCTGTTTTTGAGAGAACATACAGAGAATGGCTTGTCGGAAACTAAAGCGGCCAACATGGGGTACCAAGCTTGCCCAAATCCGTCCAGAAATTGACTGGTGCAGGCGCATCCTTGCCAAGTACCTCTATACCAAATTTCATCATGATCCGCCAAGCGGTTCTTGAGATAATTGATGGACAAAAAATGATAATGACAGACGGACGGAACACAAAGTTTTCGTGGGTGCAGAAAAATTCCATGTGAAATCACAACTCATATCAGTTACCAGAAACTTGCATTTCAAAGACACCTGTGAGCAATACTTTTGCCAGCCACCAGGTGTCTCTATTCACCGTGTGTCTCTGTAATTTCAATAAGACTTTTTCAATTTCATGGATCTATGAATCTCAAACTGTCTCCACAAACGCTTTTAGACTGCTATGTCAAGTGAATATTGGAATTTATCTATCTTACTCCTCATACTTTCTATTAAAAATTCATCAGTTTTCTTTATGTGTTAACACTAGTTTAGTGTTGCAGAAAATTTCATCCTAATATGACTGCAGTACAACATCTGCTTGTAATCAAGTTGCCCCTGACTTGAGTAATGGCATAGTGTACATATTGCACTCTGTACACTGGCAACATAGGTTTGTTTTTGTGTTTCCGGATATGTTTGGGTTAGTTTTTGGTGAGTTTTTGATTTCTTTTGAGATGTGATTGGCTGAAAATATCAATCAGTTGAAATTTACAGGTCAAGAAATACCTCAGAGTTCTAATGCTTTACTTCTTACAAGACTACCCATAATTTGAGTTTTCTTCTGAAGATCACCACCCATGAATTTTTATTTCAACTCCCGTCCCCCCATCCCATACAGATTTGCTGGAACAACCCTAAAGGACATGGCCTTATATTCAAAATTATTGCATTGTTAAAGATGCTCTTTCCTATATATTTACCAATTTAGAACACAGGGCGAGTTTCGTCAGTCAGAAGATACCACTAAAATACGAACATTAGTCAACTTTCATCTCCGTTTGTGTTTGCCTTATTTCAGTGTTAATCTTTTTAATAAAATTAAAAAGTGGGCTGGATTTCCACGAATGCCTCATTACAGAGTGATTACCCATAATGCATGAGTCAGCTGTTACACACTAATGTGGCCATTTTAGGTAGTGGTGCACCACCAAATCAAAATTAAAATAAAAATCAACATTAAAAGTCACTTAAATTTGAAAACATTTGGAGCTGTATTGAATGGGCATTATTTGAGCTTACGTTTTGACTGACCCAACTTACGTTAAAATCCAGTTTGCGGAGTTTTTAACTGAACACAGAACACACTATTTCCAAGGTCTCATATGGGACTTTACAGTACAGTGACAAGGTATAAGTTTGTAGACAAAGTTCAAACTCCCTCACCGGCATGTGTTACTGCCACCAGGTGGATGTTGACAGACTCTTGTTTAGTGATGGCGGCTATGTGGACGATGGGCTTGAAGTTGGACCGGTCGATGGTTCTGCACAACATAAAGGGTGAATATGAGAAGAGGATTCCGAACAGGATTCAGAGATACACGCCATCTGGTGGTAATACAGGACAAGATCAACCATGATACTGAGTTAGATGATATACACCAGGATAATATCGGCAATAATGAGATGCTACACATTACCCGATACTGAAGGATAAGTCAGATCACATGGAGTGAGGGAGAGCGACTATAACTTAACGCAGGATAACATCACTTTTGATACTAAGACAATGAACAACACTGCCAGGTGGTATTGAGTAAAATGTGTTCTTGAACACTCAATACAGTTTCTGTAATTCTCCATTTCGTATAAAAATTCCCAAAATCGCCGTTTTCTATTTTTCAAACGCTATTACGCTACTGCAAATAATGGACAATTCACGGAAGTTGACATCTTCACAGTAGAAACCATGCTAGTAATGAACTAAAGCTTTTTTAATCTTTATTTTTTTGGAGACATTTGACAAAATTTCACATATTACACACATTGTGTGCTAAATATGTGAAGAATTACCGACTGGTCCAATCTCAGACTAGTCTCCGGAAACGAGTCTCAGTATTAGAGTATGAATTATCATTGTCGACTCTGTCATGTATTCATAATATAATATACGTATCACTCAATGTCTCATGTCATTCAGGGTTATACTGCACCTGGAGACATATTCATAGACTACAGAAAATTCTTACGATCCCAAACAGTGGCATATTACACCATCACTCACTTGGCAACTAACGCAGCATTCTGTACAGTGGTGCTCTCTGACACCGCCGCTATGCGACTCATCCCTTTCCCATCGACGGCCATGTCGAAGACTTGGATTGTTCCCTTCTCTGATCGGGTGTACACAATGTGGCGAGAATCGTCTATGCTTATTTGAACAAGTGGATCTGTAAACAAGAAACCTAAATGCTGAAACCATAACTACACGCTGCATCCATTAACAAGTGCAATGCTGGGGCGTTAACACGCGACTAAGATGCATAGAAAACAATATGTTTCTAAGGGCCACTAGGAGGTGCAGCAGTCGTCAAATCTGCCAGAAAATTGGATGGTGCTGGCACACTGACATTATACTGAAAATCCCCTTGTCATGATGCTGCAGTGGTTCAACTTATTCCAAAAACAAATCGTTCGGTGCATTAAAATCACATAGTTCTGTGTCAAGTTTCGTTGACATCTGTCAATCAGGGGGCGGGGCAGATTGAAAAGTGGCATGAACCGTTCTAGTGATGCCCTTTACCATTGTGCCAAATTACATAAAGTTCCGACCACCAGAGGTTATCGAGATGCTGAGCAGACACCCGAGCAACTGAACATACATACGTGGCTGCATAAAAACAACAGTTGAAATATTTCAATTTGACCACTTGTCAACAGACTTATTTTATAGCAGTCAAATTGTCAAGAAAGTGAAATTTTCTTCTTGAAAAAGACAGATGGCTAATCCATGCGTGCACCCAGGGGGGNCATTTGAGCCCCCCCATTTGACGAAGTGGGCAAAAAGGTCCGCTTCAGAAAAACAAAAAGTCCGAGAAAGAGACAAAAGTCCACTAAAATGGCGCAGACACACAGTTTAAAGTTCTGAAGGTGGTACCCCGTTTTTTTAGTCCTCCCGCTTTTTTGTCAGCAAAAGGTCCACACCGTCAGAAATTCGAGCCCCCATATTAAAGGCTGGGTGCGCGCATTGATTGTGCTGTACGCAGCCCTACAAACTTCATGCCCACCAAAAAGACTCCGTGGGCTCTCTTTTTGGTACAGTAAAATGAATGTCAGGGCCTCCTTCAAAAATCCCTGGCATTACTTTTGTCCGTAACTGTATTCTATTGCAGCACATATTGCTACCTTAAGTGAGTACCGGGTAGACACTTACCATCATCAGCAAAAGAGAAATTAAGAAATGATGGTATGAACAGCGAAAGTGCACTGGTAGAGTGGTTGATTTTTCGACATCTTCGACTAAACCACCCATCCTCTGCCTGAAATAAAAAGGTTAAATCTTATTTGACTTTGATGTTAAAGTACTTATGGAAAGTCTAATTATAGTTTCAATTGAATCTGAGAAGCCACTTCAGATATCAGAAGCCCCGAACTAAGACAAATTTCAACATTTTCTTCTCTGGATTACTCATCACCATAGCCTTTGTCAAAATTGCAAATTTTGTCATGACAGTAGAAAATCGCTCTGACTTCGTGTTAGCCGAGATATCAATAGCTCTCTAATCAGACAAATGTCCTTTTTCCAAGACTGGAATTCTATGATTTTACATTGAAAAGAACTGACACAGTGCTCCAGATGAGGAATTATGAGACATGGACCAGAGACCACCATGTTACTAACATTCCGACTAGAAAACTGACCAATTTGGCATAATTCCCATTTCGAGCATGGTGATGTGTGTATGGCTAATTATTTATCAAATCAGTTCTCCATTAACATTTGGTGATCTCGGGCGGGTAATGTACCTGATAAACCAGCTCGTAGAGACAGCCATCTTTACTGGCCATGAATATCCTGCCGTTGTCATCACCGCTGATGTTCAACATATAGGCGTTGTCCGTCGGGATGGAGAACAGGGGCTCCGGCAACAGGTGCATCTCGCCCACGCCTTCGTATGCGTCTGCAAAATCAACACCTGTCACAATGGTGAAGGCATGATGGGCGTATACGGGGTGACTGAGGATCACTGGCCACTATTAAAGACCACAGTACAGTGGTTTCAAAAAAAAGTCGACTACTTTTCTTCTAGACAAAAATCGGAGAAACTGGGAAGCAAAAAATATCTGGCTAATTTCCAAGCGATTCAGACAGTATTACTTTTTATTTGTTTTCTGTGTCGGCTTTCCAGATAACTTCTCCGAGGCCAGACGAATTTTGTCACGCAAAATTTTTTCAAAATCACTATAGATGCAACAAGTAATCTCACACAATTCTGTTTCCCCCTCACCACGACTAATACCGTTTACAACAAAAACAACGGGGAGTGACTCATCAATTGCATGGGCAAAATCTGTACCGTAGAACGGCGTTTCCACCTCACTATGATTCTGGTAAATTCCATGCTATTCCAAGTCATGACGAATGAATACTATGAAAGTGAATCTGCTTTATCTCAGGGGAATTTCAGATCATTTTCAGCGATTACTTCACCGAGCACTGTACGTTCTTATGCTCCGATGCAAATCCAATTTCCAGACTGTAGCATTCACAATATATCGAAAGCACTTAAAATAAGACAGCACAGCACATCCCAGGCTCACAAACAGTAAGACACAGAAGCAACGTACTTCAATGGTGAGTCTTGTCTTACTTTGATTGTGCACTTGTTAAATGAGAAAATTCTGAAATACGGCAATATTCGATACTTACCATGATTATATTATTTACAGGGTGGTGCTCACAAGACATTTTCTGTGTATAAACCCCACCATCAACTTGTTTTATCTTAAAGTCTCAAGTTGCACGTTTTTGGGACTTTGAAAGAGTGTAGTTCCGTTTTTTTTACAAAAACGCCCACATTTCACCTTGTTTGAAGACTTTGAGCAACAGAAAAACTTTCTTGTTGATGTCAAGAAACACAAAAAAATTCTGAAACATAAGTGTGTGTAGGTAAACTATCTATTGCTGTTTTGACAATACTTACCTTTGGGCACGGCAAAGCTTACTCCTAACAACACTATATCCACAGGGGTAGCCAGGCAGAGTAAGTACTGTATGTGTGGTTGAAATATACCTGCAAGCAGAAAATTTTGATAAATTTGCCCAGCTCACAAGGATGCAAAATCTAAATGTTATGAAGACTATAATCCTTACTGAAACTCAAGAAATCAATCAGTTATGTAATTTGTTAAACATGTTACGTTTTGAGAATTTATTCAATTTCCCTGTCTACACATACGCACATGCATGCATGCACGCACGCACGCACCCACCCACCCACACACCTGTACTGCTGTAAGCCCATCCTCACACTTTTGGGGTACCTACCAACTTGGGTATAAGCCCACCTATAAGTCCATGTCAAATCACCTTTTAACTTTTACCTTGTCGTTAAGTGTGCCTTAAAAACAGAACCCAACACTAACATCGAAAGTGTGCTGGCCGCTTATGGGCTAATACACAAATCAAGCACATGGACTTATTCACGAAAGTCTGACATAAGCCTACCAGGGTACAAGGTCACTCCCCTTTTTGAAGCTCCTCAATGACAAGCCAATCAATTTATACCTGAGTGGATACAGTGTATCTAATACCTGGTTTGTTTTTACACACAATTCTAACACACGTATACTGTGTTACCTGGTTTGGGTTTCACAAGTCCAACGCTGATGATTGTTTCACTGAGTCCATCAAAATATGCAAGGTCTCCTCTGAAATGATGACAAGGAAAGAATTTTAAAAAGACGACAAAAATTTCTTCAAAGTTGCTCCTACCTTTGCTAACCTCTTTATGGGAAATCTTGAAAACAGCTTCATCAAATCCTGCTCTGAAAAACCCC
>NMRA01000344.1:476973-491315 GCA_002633005.1 Phoronis australis | reverse complement strand
TTTCAAATTCCACTTGCCCGACGCAAAATCTACATGTACACGGGCAATCGGGCAACCGTTAGTGTTGAGCCCTGTAAGGAGATGGGAAAAGTTATAAGCCGGCTTGTAAGAGAAATGGACAGAAGGCAGCAAAAGACTTTGAAACTCTGCAAGGCAGAAAGTGAGTTTATTCGCGGGTATTGCAGAGAATCGTGTTTCTGATCGTAAGACTTGATGTAGACAAACTGAATTGCTCACTGCACTATTAACTTTTTACTAATAGAAAAACATGGACTTAAGTGAGAACTAATCACTCTCTTGACAGTTGCCACGTGGATCGGGATTTGCCGTAACGAAAAGGCTATTCCGACAGCGAGTTAAAATCAGTTTAACAGGGAGACAGCGTGGCTTCACCCCGAACAGAGCATTCTACTGTTACGTATATTGTCACCCGCGACGGTAATATATATACAATAGTACCTAGTCAGAAAAAATATGCCGTCAACATCAACACATATTAACGTCGAGACAATCATATGTGTTACTGCGACAATATATGTCACAAAATATTACCTCAAAATCCCAAGAGGAATGGTATACGAAACGCAGTCGATCTATGGAGGTCTAAAATTCTTTACTCAAAAGCAAACTAATGTTAAGTTTTAACTTTTTTCAAAACGTAAGACGAATGTTAGCCATTTGAAAAAAAAGTTAACTTAACCCAGTTTCCTGGGACGGGCCCCAATTTTTACGGTGTCAACCATATAAAGGAACGTGCGTCAGCGGTCTCTGAAATATCGACGAGGCGTGCACAGGATTCTGGCACCTGGGGTGTCGGGACGATATCGGTATCACTTCCTTCATTTCTTCGCCTCATCCCCTTCTTATTAGCGACCAATTTCGCCACCGCCCCTATTGCAGTGCCACGTGGGTAGCCAAACTTGGTGGATTGATTAAGCCAAGAAGCATCATGAGTCGCATAACTATTTTGAACAAACTGGAGTCTTAGATCCCTGTTATCACTCCTGTAGCTGCATTAGTTTTACATGTATGTCCCTCTAATGAAATTATTCGGTTTTAGTTATTGTTTCCACTTGCGCCTAGACGTCTATGTGGAACTAACTTACAAATAAAACAGTTGCTAACGAACCAGGGTCGTAGGAAGGTGCATGCGAAAATTACTGAAGAACAAGTACATATTCCGCTTAACAACAAGGATTAGTACAGCTTAAAATGCTGTACTAAATATCGGCAATAACAGGCTGCAGAAGTATTACACAGGCAGTCCAGAGGGCTCGTGCCCGCGATCCCCGAGCTTCATATAGTCCTGGTAGACCGCCGTACTGAAAAGACCAGTCATGTCACTAGGCTTAAATTTTCAATGTTTTCAAATTTCTGCTCACAATCTCTCGTAGGCCAATATACTACAAAGGTCGAAGAGTTTTGGAATTTCATGGACTCGCGGAAAAATGACCTCCAAAGAAGACTTGATCTCATGAAATATGACACAGAGAGGTCGATGGCTGTACTCAAGTCGTAAGTTTGATTGTAGTGTTCAGTTGCTATTTGATTATGGTAGTCAAACAGACTTAAGACGCCTCAATTGTAGGCCTAGTAACATAAATTTCACTTGAAACGCTATTATTTCTAAAGAATGTCTCTCAGCGCAGTTGCAATTTTCGCCAAATCACCATCAAATGAAAGTGACCTACATGTACTTCTTTAAATTAGCTCAAAATATGTATACCTTCTGGTTTAGCCCTTAATTTCTAAAAACTGAACAAATTAACATGATGCATGTAAATACTCAAAAGTTCAATATTCTGTGTGATTTGGTTTATTTTACGGGAAAAGGTTGCTCTTTCATAAGAATAATATTAATCAAAGAACAAGGAGCTACAACATGATCATTAACATGGTCCACACTCACGGTTTCAAAACGTCTAACGTCAAGAGGACTGCTCATGGCCCCTTTCAAAGGCTAAAATACGGACAAAGATTAATTGGTTAGGAGTTTGCCATGTTAAATAAATTTCTGTATTCATGCTGCCTTTTTGCGCATTACCGAGACTTTCTGCCGTCATATCGCCGAACTACATTTGGAGGCAAAGTTTCATTAGCTTTAAGTGTCTGGAACTTTTGTAACCCACCAGCCTGCGCTACCTGCGCTACCTGCGCTACCTGCGCTACCTGCGCTTGTACGCTGTACTGCTGTGAGAATAATTTGAACAGATTTGAATTGGTCACCTGCACCTGCATCGCCATATGCTGGTTAGAGAGTTGGCTACGACGTTTTGGGGTTAAACCAAGTGTTATTGTATGACATTAACTAAAGTAGTGTATTATTTGTATGTTCTTTAGAAGTGTAGAAAGCATGGATACAGGAAAAAAAACTGCTCAGCAAGTTGTGAGAAGAAACATCGTGCAGGAGAAATGTCAGAAGAAAGTCGATAAGTTGACCAACGTAAGTAATGACAAATATATGTGAAGGGTGACAAAAATAGAAACCTTAGTTGGTGATTTTCTTGTGATTGCATGCGCGCACCCAGGGAGCCCCCATTTGGCAAAGTAGGCAAAAAGGTCCGCCACTGAAAAACAAGAAGTCCGGGAAAACGAGACAAAAGTCCACTAAAAAGGCGAAAACGCATAATTCACAGCTCCGTACCTGGTACCCCGTGATTTTTTATAGTCCGTCCGCTTTTTTGCTAGTGCAAGGTCCACATCGTCGGCAATGTCGAGCCAATGCATATGAAAGGTTGGGTGCGCGCATGGATTGCTACCGCTGCTTTTAACTGTCCTTTGTATTTCTGCGTTTTATGTCATCGAACCTCCTCTGTCGGCTGTTGTTAGTACATCTAATGCTATTTCTGTGCATTTATGTTCAACAAGAGTGTCAATGAAAAAGTAATTTACAGCGAAACAAAATGAGTCATCGAATACACCCGGTATCAAAGTTGTAGATTTTTCGCAGAGTTCAAGATGGCGCCTGTACACAGTATTAACAAGATCTCTCACCTACTGCGCCCTCTCACGTCTTTACTGCTTGGATATTGAAAACACCAAACGTGCCTGATTTTATTGTGCTCTGTCTGATACCGGGTAGTCTTCATTAAGTATTAACGAATTTGCTACGAATGCCTTACCGCGGACGTCTTTTCAACAGAACGACCCTGTGTTCGGTTTGTTCTAACCAACCTTTCCTGACAGTTCTATCCACCACATGTGATCGGTACATTCTGTCCTGGCCAACATCTCACCGTGGCTTTTCGCCCGATGTGCACGCGTGGGACATGCATCCATGCACAATTTTGCCTTGTTCTCTATTGAAGGAAGAGACTCGGCTGGCGGAAAGACACAGAAAAATGGACAAGAGGTACAGATCAACGGCCCGAGTCCACCGTCAAACCTGGGTGGCGTCAAAAAACGACGTCACAAATAATCAAGTGACGAAAGCCATGTATGAAAGCGCAAACCAAAGTCTTATCACGGAATGTGCCGAGGTGAGCGCTACGGAAAAGCAACTGCGAAGGGCTTGCTCTAGGGATATCTTGGGTGAAATGTTAAAAACTCGGGTACATTGGATTGCATTATATACTTTTTCCTGTTAGTCAATACGACATCGATTGGTATGTTTTCTTGCCGTTTCTAATTAATACAGCGACACGTTTCAAGAGCAGCCTTTAAACTGCAAACATTCTATTCTGGATGAATGTCGTGCCTGAACGCCTTTACAAAAGTCTCGATTACCCATATACATGAAACAGAATGTCTCCAGTGTGTAGACACAAGCAAGTGTTGTTTTTCATAACACTTTGCCTATTTATATATTTACAGCTTCATAAAAAAGCTGACCAGCAATTTGACCACACCATTCTGGAGGCGGACGCTGCCATCGACACGGTCATGGGCATAACATCAACTGACTCCCTGCTGGGACGGTAACTAAGTCTTGTCAATAGTAAATCGGATAGAAGGAGTAACAAATCTACATTATATACTTTCCTCATCAGTCTGCACAATTGGTTGCTATTTTCCTCGCGGAGCCCACTTCAATCAGCCACCGCATCAAATAGATTAAGGTTAGATAGGCTATTTGGTGTGAATACACGTCACCCGAAGATCATCACAGCAGTGAGAGAAAATGTCACGTGCGTGTAACCCGCCAAGGAATTAAAAAAAACTGTTTACATCCGGGATCCATCTTTCTTGAAGTCACAACGAAATTGACCTCTGAACTATTACTTTTTTCCGTAAAAATCCTAACACCGGTTCGTTATAATCAACTGCAACCGTTTGGAATCGACCTCAAAACAAAACTTCTAATTAGCTAATTAAAGTTAAGTTTGGTTCCCCGCGCGCGACCGACGATAAATATGTTTTCAAACTGGCTTCTTCAATCACAATTTCCCAGATGAAATCAGTATTTTCTGAAACAAAAGTGGTGTCGCACCAGCACTGAAGTGTAAAAAAAATAAAAACGTTTACTTATCGAACCACACATCTTGCGGGAGTATAAAATGAGGAAAACCAAAATGTCGTTAGGAACAAGTTTATCCCGAAGATTTTGGTCATTGCTGTAACCTCGAAACAAATATTTTTCGTTTCAGTGGAGTACCATCAACAGGCGTTAAGAGCACGCAGACTGACAGCGTCAGAATTGACCCAGTCTTACTATCAAAGCTGTGCTTTAATGACAGCGCCGCTTCTAGTTCCACAGTGTTGTACGTCGCTTGTACTAGCCAGTCAGATGCCCACTCCGAGAAGCCGTCCGACGACAAGCTGCCAAGCAGCAATTCCGTAGAGCCAACACTGTCAAAATCGGAGATGGAGTTCAGGAAAGGGCTTGAAGCTGAACTGAGGGAATCGTTCACAGACACCACAACATGTCCGACTTGGATCCACGGTTCACTCAGTGACACGCAATTCAATCCACGCGCATGGGGATTCAACACCAACCCCTCATCTCCTGAGGAAGCCCAGTCATGTCCAAGCGAAAGATCTACCACCTCCTCCCCTGGACTCCGTGACAAGAAAACATCAGCGATTTACGTGAAACCTGCGCACTTGACTAGCAGTGATTCGGAAGTCAGCATCCTTTCGCTTCCTGTTGCATCCGGATCTGGACCTACAACAGTCCCAGCTACTCTTTTGAAATCTGTGGAACATCGCTAAATCTCATCAGTAGCGTCCACATCAAAAGGAATGTTAGCATGCAACATAGGTCTTACTTAGATAAATATGCAACTTTCTTCAGCCACACTGGCTTTTTCAAGCCAGTGCAACCTCTGGTGGATTCCGGGCAGAGTTCAGAAAATCGGCGGGAAACTTTAGTCAGAATCATGTCTCAGGTGTTTGGTAAGTTGAAGCTCGCTTCCTTGACGGATTTTTAATTCTTTCGTGTTTATACTCTTTGACTCCCTGTTCAGACCAATTTTTCTCCTTGTCAATGATTAGTACATTGCCAAGGTCGAAGCTGTGGCTGGACGTCTGACAGTGGGTACACACGGCATAAGAGTCATAAGTGTTACCGGAGCTAGGCCGACGATGTTGGGACAACCGTATTTTCTTGGACTGCTTAGTTTTACCTACATAGGTTTCAGGGCACTTTTCACACTGTGTTCCACAGACCACACCAGCTATCTTTTCCGTAGATTGTTTGTCCGTAGGGCTCACGAGTTCTTGTCTCAAAGTGCCAACAGGTTTGAAAGACGTGGTGATAACAAATGTCCTGAACACAGGTAGTAGTTGTTCAGAAACTCTTTCTACATAAGGAAAATGTATCCTGGCCAATGGTTGATGTGGTTGAATAGCGTCAATGTTGTTGATTTCCAATCTGAGTGTTCTACGGGTAGCCTTGCTAAAGACCCAACGTGGGTACCTGTGCCTTTCCAGGGAATCACGAATCTTGTGTTTCTCATATATACGTTTATGTTGTTTAACGAGAGAAAGATTTTGCTTTTCAGACTATTTAATAATCTTAAAAGTATCGTCAACGTCTCTCAACCAAACCCTTGGTTTTACTCCAGCATTGGTGTTGAGCGCTCTCTTTTCCTTGGCCAAAAATTTGTAACGTGCTACTGCGCATGCGCTAATTTTGTCTGCAGCCCTCCATAAGAAATACACAGGAATGAACTATTATCAGTAAATTAGAAGTCACGGGAGATAACTGCACAATTTGCTAAAAGTCTTNGGGCAGGGCAGAGTATTAGCCAGGATTTTGCCCATCAGTCATTCGCACCCGGACTTCCAAATGGAATCTGGGAGGGAGAATTTTAGGGGAGGGGAACTTGACACCCATGGCTCCTCACTTCCGCCACTAGTTACTGCTAAGTATCAGTGTCATTGGTGAAAAAAAAAATTCTCGTGTCTTGAAGTTTGAAGTTTGCACCGTTCAGGCTATGTTAACGATCGCCTGTAAGTACCCAGCTCATTTTAAGTCAAATTTGCGGGAAAATTCATTTAGCCATAGAATTTGCGACTAGCGTAAGGACGACCGGGATTATTGAGAAGTTGCCAATTTCATAGATTTTTCGAAATTTTTCCCGTGTCTCTTGTGCTCCGAAAATTTATGCACGTACAATGGTGTTTGAAGTGTAATGATCGCGGGCTTGTCTTGCAATGGAATTTGCACTGTTGAGGAAGACTAGATCACTATCGGTAAGAAACATTCTTTTGTCCATTTTCCCGTCCGGGATGATCTTATGAATAATTTCAGAGCGTGGGCGCACCCAGCCTAAACAATGGAGGGCTCAAATTTTGTATAATATGTACATTTCACTAAGATTCACGGGGTACGTTCAGAGCTATGAATTGTGCATTCGCCCAATTCTGGTTGCTCCTAATTTTTAGTGGTTTTTTGTCTCGTTTTCTACTCTGAGGAGCACCTTTTTGTCCACTTCGCCCCCCCCCCCCTGCGTGCACACATGTAAAGTGTGAAAAAAAGTTTTTTATACAAAATTCTACAATTTTGCCTGCAAGTAAATGATTTTAAGGTTGTTTTAAAAATTTGTTCAATTTTTGTTCCGCACAAATTATAGCCGTGGTCACAGCAGTGATTAGTTTCATGATTGAATGTTTTGAAATTGTTATCCTGTCTAGAGGTATGTGAAAAATGAGCAAAATCATTACACTGTATCAGATTTTGTTGCCTGGGTCCTGCAGGGAACAGTGGAAATATGTGTTGTTTACCGTCATATAAAAGGGTTCAAAAACTACGTTGTCCATCTTATTTAATTGTTACGTAGGATTCCATACACAAATAGATATGTATTGTTAAAAATCTTAAGATTAATAATAAGCGCTTTGGCATGGCACCTGAGTGTCACTCATGGGTCGATGCGCCGACCGGCCATCGGTACATATTGTTTTGGTTCTGTACTTCGGTGTACCGGCAAGTGTCTCCCGTCCTTGAGGACAGCCGTTGGTCATTACAGAGGCGTTCAGGAATCCTTGCAGCAGGTGGGTATACATACAAGAAAAAACGTCATAGGATGTGAAAAGCGCGTCTTCCTCGAGAAAACTATCGCTCACCTTTTCCTCAAGATTCTGAATGTTAACATTGTGATGGACTGATTGGCCGACTAGCGGAGACAAAATGTCAGCAACGAACTTGGCAACATGGTGTGTTACCGGGTTACTGTTGCAGTGATTCATGAACGCCTCTGCAGTGACCACCAACTGTGGCCAAGGACGAGTTTATCTGCTACGGATGTAAGTGATCTTCTGAAGATTTTTCAAGGCACTATATTTTTCATTTGATCAACAAATATATGCGTCGTGGAATCCACCGTATCCCCTATTGTCGTCAACTTGCACTTATTCTAAAGTGAAATCAAGAGTTTGGTTGAGATACGTTGATAACACTTTTGGGATCACTGAACAGTCTGAAAAGCAATCGGTGTGAACGCGTTCTTTGATTGCTTACTGTCAGTTAATAGTCAGGTTTGTTGTGTAATTTTGTTGAGTTTTTTGGTGGAAAGTGGAAACCTCATGGAATAAAAAATCAGAAAATAAGTGATGCCTTTTTGGCGGCCATCTTGGCAGCCATCTTGGACTTTTAAAAATCGCACCGGTAACATACAGTTTGTTCAGTATCTCTGCTCTTGGGTCACTTAGAATGTTAGTTTTAATGGCAGCACCCACATTTTTGTAGGCAAGGAATCCAAAAATGCAACTTATTAAATGTAAAACGTAATCAAGAACCTGTTTATTAGCAGCCACATTTTAAAATGCCTTCATCATGTATTCCAACACATATGCACACTATCATGCCAGACTTAAAAATGTGGTCTTACTACTTGCGCATATTTCGTTCCGATTTGTTTCCTTCAACACACTTAAATTCAACCACTACCTATACAACATATTTACGTTTGCAGAACATGAGAGTATCTTTATTGTAGTGTCAGTAGTCTTTCAAAACTTTGAAGTCAGTCTACAGATCATCCCTGTCGCCATCTCTGTCATCGTTGGCACCAGGGATGACGGCATTATAAGAGTTTAACATTCTGACATTCTGGACAACACTGACATAGATGTGTGCAAGGTAGGCCCTTTGATCGACGAGAGCATCGTTGGGAGGAATGTGATCTTTTGCATTGACATCTAACCATCTAAATGAAAGCACCTGGCGCCAGAGCCTCCTAAGTTGTGAGATGTGTCAGTTGGTCGTCTTTGTCCTTGTAAAACCCATTCTCTGCAACGGTCAAGGAACTTCTGTCGATCAATGGCTACCGGTCCCCACACTCTGGCTTGAATAAACATCCTCAGCACACGCTGTTTAAAGCCCCAATTGGTGGTGAAAGTTTGTCGCTGTAAGCCGTATGTTTGCAGAAGAGGTACAATGTCAGCTCGGGGATACTATCTATGTCATTACCCTGTGGTGATTATGCAGCACATGTAAAGGCTATTTGAACAAGAAGCAGTACAAAGAGTATGCAATGCAATGACAACATCACTGTCAGCCTCCAACTATATATTAAACCATGTTGTTTTGCCTATCCTGGAGAACCGACCAGTGTTGTCTGCCCCTGTAAAAGCATGGGAAGCCGGAAGAGGGTTTGTCTGGGCAGACCTAGTGCTGTCCATATTGGATTTATGTCCACAATCCCACATGCCGTTGAGTCTGAAGTATTTCTAAGAAGCCGGTCATACTAAGCAATGACGAGTACCAGAACATCTGTGTCAAATGAAAAAAGTACCAGATGAGAATCAGGGACGTTTTGATGGGATGCCCGCACTGCATGATGTATTACCAACGCATCTGCTTCTTCGTGGTTGTTTTCGTCAAAGCGTAGAGGACGCCTGTTGCTTATTGTAAATCTTGACTAATTGGAAGAGTCTGTAGACATATATGAAGAATCTCATTGGCATTGCTGGAAATACCGTTCAGTACAGAATTGGCCTTCACCATCCTCTCGAGGTGTTCACAAGCTTGATCTGCACCAAATGACACAAATGGGATTTCGGTTTTGCTGAATGAGATGCCTGTTCCAATTTCAGTCCACATGTAGTGTTTGGTTATTAGGTCTTGCATATCATCAATGTATGTAGGCCGGAGTCTTTTGTACTTGATGCGAGCAAAAGCAAAGAAAATTTCGATCCTTGCATCAACAGCCTGGAGATGCAGAGTCAAATCAGCATTTCGAGATATTGCCACAAATACCATGATGGTTTGGACTCGATGCAGATATCTCACAATGGGCTTAAACATGGCATTGGCTGGTCATTTGGCTGTCCCGTTCTCTGAATGTTTCAAGTGTCTCGGCAATTGTCAACAATTCCAGCAAACAGTGGGTAGTTTGCTTTGTGCTTTCGGCCTTTCTGGTTTTGCTCTTTTCTGAACAGGCTGTTGGTGCTGAATTTAGAGCCTCACATCAAAAGGCCTCTAACTGGGTTTCCTTTAAAGAATTCCTCCAGGACTATCTCAAACAGTGCTGTATATGATTGCATGTAAATTTCGACTCGGAAAGTGCGCGCTTCTAGGGAGTGTACTTTAGGATCTGTCTATTTGTTGCAGTGCCAAAGACGTTGGCTTCTACCCAGGCATTATCTATGTTGGAATACCCTATGAACTTCCCAAGAGCTATCTGTGTCGCCATTCTAGCATGCAAATCCCCAAATCTTGGGTTCACTGTTTGCTTTAGTTCAGGTCTGGCATCCACGAGCTGCACAACCCTCTGGTGCAGACCCATGTCACATGAAATGACAGTTGGATGAGCTTCGCCAGCAACCAGCCTCTTCAACTGTCTCGTCTGCATAACAACTATTAGCAGGATCGACCAGTCATGGGCCATCTCTGGAAGTAGTGGTAACGCATCAAACTCAGTGAGAGACTGGCTTGTACAGATCAGTGAGTTGAAGCCTGTCCAGTATGTGATCTTCTTGTTCTCTTCATTCCTTAGCCTGGTTTCTGCCAACGTTACTAGCCATACAAGGTGTGTCGGCTGATATGTGCCAGATATTCCCTCTTGGCTACAAATTCATGTGTTCTTTTGCTTGCTTGTGGTTTTGGATTGTCGCTACGGACCCTACGTATGTGGTACGGTGTGACAGTGAGGTACTTTGCTTCCGTGATGGTTAAAGATGGATTGTTTTTTCAATTCCTTGCCCCACTAATGGGGTAGAGCCATTAAAACTAACATTGTAGGAGACCCGATAAAATTGTATACATGTGAAATAATTTATTATGTATAAAAATGATTTATTTACATATGTCATTGTAATCTTAACATTATTTTTTTAATTATATATTTGTGTATAATAACTGTATATGCTTTTCTGTGTATTTATTTAACCCATATACAATTCCTCGTGGCGCTTTCTGGGCATGCATATTTATAGTACTGAAGATTTCATAATAAACATTAAAAAACCAAGAGCAGAGATAATGAGCAAAATGTATTTTACGGGTGCCATTTTTGAAAAATCAAGACGGCCGCCAAAAATTAGAATGTTCAATTCTGCGCCCCAAGAAATGCTGGTGTATCCATAGAAAATAACATTCTAAGTGACCCAAGTACTGAGACATTGAGCAAAATGGCCACCAAAAATAGAGTCAATTACTTTCTGATTCGTCATTCCATGAGTTTTCCAAAAATGTTTCCACTTCCCCCAGAAAATTCCAATGAATGTCAAAATTTGGACATAGTGAACCTGACTGCAAGGAAGATCTAAGTCTTAAGACTAGTAGAGCAGATAAGTGAAAAAGTCTAGTGGATGGTACAAAACCCACACCTTGCCAACCACAACAGACTGTATCAGCTATGCCCTTATGCCGGAGGCTGCTCTCTGCCCTGTTAACACCACTTGAGGATTCCATTTTCTGCTTGCTGATGATACCTGAATCTCTGATAACCTAACAAATTTGTCTTTGGAATCTCAGATTGTGAGAACTTCTCTTGCTTTTGACACCTTGAAGTCTTCAACCAGAGACCTTGGCGGAAGGTATACTGTCGTCCTACTATATAATCCAAGTGACGTGAAACTCATTGGTGCCTCCAACCATTTCCTGATAAGCTGGTTTGCCTCCTGTTCCATGTAGTCGACTGTTTATCTTTTACAAGCTCTCCCTGAACGGGGTCACTGTGTCCGTTGCATTTGTGAAGTCGTTTAGGCTGCTTTAGTACACCTTGCCCCGATATTTCACTAACTTCTCACCCAGGGTTGGTGCTGGCGCATTCTCCCTTTAATCAAAACCAGACTTCTTGGCTTCTGCACCTTGAACTTCATCCTGCCCCAAACAATTATCTCTTCTAGTTTCTTCAACACCCGTCCTGCTCCTACCACTGTTCATGTGGTTACTGTTAGGTCATCAACAAATGCACGGCACAAGGGAAGGAGTCAGCCTTGCAGACGTTGCTGGCTCGCCGAATAATGATGTTCATCTCAAGAACAAATAAACTGACTGAAACGCGGCACCCGGTCAAGATCCTTTCTCCAAAGGCTTGAAATCTGTTGCAAAATCCATCGTAGAAAATTGCATCTGTGTACTGTTTAAATAGTCGTTGATGACCTTCTGAACTCATTCTAGAAAATGAAATGTCGCTTTTGCCTTTCTGCTCATTGAATGTTACATGGAACCATAAGCACTCTCTAAATCTAAGCACGCAGCTGCCCTAGTCCTACACGATTGCCTTTGTATTACCGATAAGATCTGTTAGAACAGGCAACTCGACTGTCCTGGTACTGTATGTACTGCATGGTCAATTTATCCGTCCCCCGGGGCGTACTTGACACTTTTATACAATCACTGCGAAGAACATTTTGTACTCCACATCAAGCAGGGAAATTGTCCTGTACATGCACATGTAGTCTTTTATAGCTTTGCATCTTTGCTCTTTGGAGTGTAACAACCCTTACCCTCGCCCCAGTGATCAGCAAGTGGCTTCAATCTTTAGACTCCTCTCATTAGCTTCCATAATAGTCTTAATAGCCCCGGGCACTTCTTGTATACGATGTAACTAGACTCAGACGGAATCGGCTTTGGCCTCCATGACGACACTCTTTACCTTAAAGAACTTATTATGTCCAACGTCGAACTGAAGTTCAGTTGGAATTTCCCCATCCATCCAATTGAACTCTAGATTCGCGTCGCTATGAATCTCCACCAGATGATCTTCTAGTTCGACTTCACTGTGTGATAACCGCCCACTTGTTTCTTGGTTCATCTTCAGTTCTGCCACTTGGAGAATCCTCGGGTTTGTAACTCATAGCAAAGAATAATTTGTTTTCCCATGGAGAACTCGGTATTGGGCTGCTAACACTTCCAGCCCGTCAGTCTTTCCCTGACATCATTCGCCCCTCCAAGTGTCACTCGTCTCCCCGAGTTGTCCTCTGGCCTTTCCCAGAAGTTACTGGACTTCTCCAATCGTTAAACTAACTTTAAACAGATGTTGTTTCTCTGCTCCCCCGTCAATCATCAACATGATGACGTCTTTGCAACGTGTTTAACATGAACGCGCACCAAGGCTAGAACCACACCCAAAGTTGACCAGGCTCCGGTTTATCGGGGAGTTTGCCAGTGTTTGGTCTTCTGCAACCACAACCATGATGATGCTGATTCCGTTTCGGCTACTACTGACTTCATCATAGGCTTCCTTGGATTAGTTGAAATTTTCAGCATCCTTGACATAATCCACCTTACCATTCTGCCTCAACTGTTAAACAGAAGCAGCTCCATCCACTTCTTGAAAACTCATGGCTCAGATCGCTGCTCTTGAAAGCTTTCCTCTCCTGGGCTTTCCGTATCCTTATTTCCCAGTACAAAGTTAATCCCACAAATACTACCACCATATCTCTCTCCATCCCGTTTGTCGCCTTACGTCTAGTGGATGGTAAAAAACTCACACCTTGTCAACCATAAGAGACTGTACCAACTATGTCTTTATTCTGGACACGGCTATCTGCTTTGTTAACCACCTGGGGATTCCACTTCTGCCTGCCCATACCTGGATATCTTGATAAATCTATCTCTAGAGTCTCACAATTTACAGTTCGGCTTTCAACATCCCATTTCGTACAAACTTGGTGTAATTCGTCTCTTGTATCACCGTGCGGACCTGACTGTCTCTGACGACAATGACAGGACATTAGGAAAACACAGACTTCGTAACTCTTTGGAAATGTGCGGATACCCACGTTTGGTCTTTGGCGAGGCTACCCGTAGAACACCAAGATTGGGAATTAACAACATTGACGTTCCTCAACCAGATCAACCATGGGCAAGGATATATATTTCATATGTGGAATAGACTTTCTGAACAATTGCCATCGGGAGTTTGTTATTGCCACCTCTTTCAAACCTGTTGGTACTTGGAGACTAAAACTCGTGCACTCTAAGGACAAACAACATAGGGAAAGGATAGCTAATGTGGTCAATGGAATACAGTGTGGAGAGTGCCCTGAAACTTGTGTTGGTGAAACTAAGCAGTCCTTGAATGCACGGTTGTGCCAGCTTCGTCTCCTAACTACGGTGACACGTGACTCTGCCGTGTTTATTCATTGTTAGGGATCTGGTTACAGCTTTGACTTCGACAATGTACTAATCAGCGACAAGGGGGGCTATTGGTTTGAATGAGGAGTCAATGAGGGTATTCATGAAAGAATTGAAGTCCGAACAGGAGGCTGGAGATTCAGTCTGTCACACACCCGTGATAGGATTCAGGCTCAAGTTTCCAGCCGACTTTCCCAACTCCGACCTAATCCTCCAGAGGTTACACAGTCTCGAAAACCCAGCAGAGCCTGTCGAATCGTTGCCTTTTCGTCTGACGTTTAGGAATAACTCATATTTTTGTATTACGTTTCCCTAACACAACCTTTACTTATTATTTCTCTTTTTGATTTATCACTTAAGTTATCATTTA
>NMRA01000344.1:437034-476129 GCA_002633005.1 Phoronis australis | reverse complement strand
TTTCAGGGCCCGGTCTCCAATCTTTTTACTTGAAATGGAACTCGAAATTAGGTTTGCCATTTTCTACTCTACTTTTGGGCGAACTCAAGATAAGTGTCTATGATTCTATGCTCGAGTACTCAATAACTTACGTAGATAATTTATTGTCCTTAGTTCACAGTTTGTAAACCCAATACTAAAGCAATAAGTTCGAGTTTGAACTCGAAATTTCGAGGTTTTACTCGAGTTTGTAGCACGAATATAAGGGTCTTCAAGGGCAAACTTGAAATAGAAACTCCTATGCATAAACCAGTGGCGGATCTAGGATATCACAAGGGGGGCCCAACATTTTGCCCGACTGTAAGCATTTGCGCAAACTGAACCACGATTGTAGATGCGCATAGCACCGAATGGGGGGAGGTTGGGAGGGGGGTTTGCCCCCCCTCCCACCCAGGAAATTTTTGTTTTTACCTCTAAAAATCAAGCATTTTCCTTGATTCCTGAAGTATTATCCAAGAAAAAGAGGCAAAAAGAACGGAGAACGTGTCAAACAGAAAAAACTGCTAGTACCAAAGACTCGAACTTACGACCTGGCGGATAAAGTGCGCGTGCGTTACCACTACACCAACACGATTTAACTACTAATTTCATACTAAGAGACCTACTTGTTTATGGTCCACAGCGTTTGCGCGCGAAACCTACTTCTTTTCGTAATGCTTATTACACGTTTTATATTTTGTGCCATCAATTCTTAACAAATTTGTCGTATTTAAAATAGTCTTCAAAGGCCCAAAAGACCAAATCCGTTTTTCGTGTTGGCAAAAATGACGGGATTGCTTTGGAAATCGTCTTAAGATAAGGTTTGACAAAGACAGTATTGCGAGTTTCTGAGTGATTCACTAAGGCTTCGATTAAAATTCACATCTTACCAGCAGCTTCTGTTTTTTCATCGTCACTCAGGTTCCATTTTCGTTAAAAAATGATGTAAATTTTCTTCATTGCACAGTGGAGTAGACGACGGAAACGGAGTCGTAGTGCGCTGCGCCACAGCCGGTCGCCTGGGATATCGCGGGAGAGCCTATACTTAGCCACAGTTCCGTTACGAATGCGCCGTGTTCCGAGTTTGACACTTGAAACGGGATTTGAGCCCCCCCAACACTAAAACTGCACACATTTAAATCTTTTTTCATCCGTATAATTTTAATTACCGGGGTTAATTAATAAACTCAACATTTGCCTAGTACGCTCTTACTGTTTTATTTTTTTGCGGCAGCCAAGGGGGGGGCCCTGGATCCCCCCCTAAATCCACCTATGGTGTGTTACGTTACGAAACGTTGTCTAGCTCTCAAATATAAGAAAAGATACGCCCAGTGGGGCAGCAGAACCAATTGGTTGCGGAAGCGTCAATTACATTTTTGGATCTGTGATTCATCTGGAAGATTACGAACATCTATCTACACTAAACATACAATTGTACTATTAAGACTTGAATGAATGTTAAACACCAAACCAAGTTCTCGAGTTTGCATAGCTGTGCATAGTGGACGTCTTTACAATCATCCTTCACGTATCAATAATAACTTTCGAACAATACACGATCAATGTATGGAACAAATACTCTCGTCATACATGTACATAAGAAACCTTAGTCAATTTAATTGCATGTTTAGAAAACGATCTTTATAATTCAACTAAATCAGTGTCGTTACTATTATCATTGTTAGTGTTAGTGTTATTTCGTAGCAATTGTTCAATAGTACATCAAGTACCGTATTACAATTAGAAATATACGTGTGTAGAAGACGATTAAAAATATTCAGACACATAGTGAAAAATGATTTAAATTGAGTGACGTGCATTGTGTATCACAATCAGTGGTTAGGTTGGTATCAGATCGTCTACACCAAATTAAACTTGCACTTCGTCACGTTTAGTAGCCACTTTCCACATATTTCAACGACTGTATCGAAGAGTAAAAAACAGCGGCTACTCTGCGATGTACTCGGGGCAAATTACCACATTTATGCCACGTGAATGAATCTTGACTGTTCACTCTTTTTGTGTTTCGGGTTTGGCCAACCTAGATAAACTGAAGATTTCTTGCCACTCTTATCCTGTCAGTGTTCTTCTTGGTAACAGCTACATGTAACAAGTCCTTTCACGGTAAAGAATTTTAAAGCCAATTTCACATAATTAAAATGCCTAATTCGACTTCTGTTTCATACCTACATGCAAACAGTGCGAAATGCAACAAATCAACCTAGATTCCGAAACACCTTGTATAGCTAACTGAGTGTATAGTAACTCGATAGTGATAGGCAACACGCGTTTCGGAAGTGATGGTAATTATCTCAAAAGTAAATTAAGAGAACCTTCTTACATTTTTTTCTTCAGCTGTTGTGAAAGGATATTTGTTTATTATTCTCATAATTTGATCAAACGCAAAATCGCTATAGGTCATATAATCCTCACACTTAAAAGGACACTTCATCCTTGTTTGTTGATATTAACCAATCGTCGTTCAGCTGCCACCTGTTCGTGCACCATCGTCGTCTATCTTGAGTGATAAATACAGGATTCAACTATAGCACACATTGTATGTGCTGAAAAGTGCATAACAGTTTTTGGCAGGTAGGCTTTACCCAACAGTTGTCGTATAGCTGGCCTAACGCGTAGGTTACGCTTCTCCGCATAGCAGACTCGATTTTTTTAAGGTTGTCGAGGGTTAACGGACGTTATTTTGTTCCAGAGAAGTGAATGGCAAAGTCAATTTCAGTATCTATTAATAGCTCGAATTCCGATTTGATATCCTTTTAAAGTCGTGTAATCTACCTTTACTCGACTTGGTGAAACTACGATTTGGCATAATCGTCCATAACTTCTTCGTACTCTTTTTCGTAGCTTAACCTCTCGCTTTTGAGACTTTGGCGCTTTCCGGCAGATGAGACATTGGACAAGCGCTTGCTTGAATTTTCCGTGTACACGCCGAATGGCACACTGCTGACTTCCGGACGTCGGATTTTGAACTGAAACAAGATTTTCAACACAATGAGATATCTGATATGTTGAAGTGCTTTTTTAAGAAAGGTATAGTACGAAATTTGCTTGTCTGAGAGCATATTTTTAACCACTGGACTTTATTGTATTGATATCAACTCATTTCTTGCAAACTTCACTGCCAGCTCACGTTCAACCTGCAGGGAACGTCAAGCCGGCCTTTATTAGGAAAGGTTTGTTCTAGTTGTACTGTCTTTATTCGTTGGCGCACACGGCGAGTTCCGAGCAAGAAGAACGTAGGCCTAATGCTGTTGTTAGTCGACTCTTTTCAGCCAGACTGGGAGCGAAGTAGTATTAAATCATAGCCATAGGGACTAATCTTCTCCCTTATTGCACTGCTCAGTTGGGAAATCCGCAAGCATTCCAACAGTGAATGATTGTTAGCACTGCTAACAACATAAATATATTATCCAGAGGCCCGTTCCAACAAAACTGACTTAGCTAAGACAATTCCTAAATTTTACTAAATTTTAAAATAAAAGCTCAACTTGTCTCAAAATCATTTCAAGAAAGAGATGTTAAGCTTGGTTTAAGTGTTTGACGTAAGTTTTGGCTTAATTTCGATGAATTTACCAGATGTGGAAGTTTCAAAGTTTGGAAGTTTAGACAAATCTTAAACTTAAGTCAAAGATGAACTTAAGTCAGTTTCTTGGGACGGGCCCCAGGTCTATTAAATCATACAGTAGTTGACGCTGGGAAATTTATTCTAAGCCACGTAAAAGAAATTTGGCGGTAGAATATTCAATATCACACCTCATGATCACTTACCGAAGTTTCTGTATCGACAGTAGCAAGGTTTCCTACAAATTGGTCATCAGTGACAGGCGATCTTCTATTTGACTTGTATCCCTAATGAACATTGAAATAATTCTCATCGGAATCCAATCATTACTGAACTTGGTGCAAGCAGGTAAAGATAGCTCGATGATTAATGAGGATGCAGACAGCTTCAATAGACTATGCTATTTCAATTCGCGACTTAATGCTTTGCGCCATATTGTGAGTATGCGCAGTGCTGTCCCTAGAGGGCATGACAAGTGATGCAACTATGGTAGCAGTCTTGGTGGTGGCAGGGATAGTGCTAGAAGACGATGACTTTGATTCTGCTGAGTTTGCCAATTTAGTTACATTAACAATCAATAGTAGAGAGGTCGTAGTGCTAAAAGCACTTGAAGCTGAATAGGCAAGCATGGTGAGTCTCTTCTGCCCCAATGTTGTTGAAGACTAGTCGAGTACATGTACATGCAAATCCTCTTAAGCCGTAATATTGAGAGAAAATTATATTAAAGTGTGTGATTGGAATTTTTCGTCTGTTTTCAAGTTCAAAACATTAATGTCAACAATTGATGATGCTAAATTAGTTAACCTATGTAAATGCGTATTTTATGGTTTGTGACTCCGTGATAGCTTGCTGCATTCTTGACTACGTTACATGTTGTTTTTTGTACAGTGGGCCTATGACCTTTATCATAGAAATAAATTGATTGATTCAGTAACGGATGTAGCTGTGGCAATGGCAGTAACTGTACTAGTATTTGCGGTGAGACTGACAGCATTAGTGAAGTTTGCGGTAAGACTGACAATAGTGGTAGTATATGCAGTAAGACTGACAATAGTAGCAACAGCGATACTGGTTTAGTAGTAGTGCTTGCTGTAAGACTGACAATTGTAGCAACAGCGATCCTGGTTTAGTAGTAGTGCTTACGGTAAGACTGACAATAGTAGCAACAGCAATACCAGTAGAACGAAAATTAAGCAACTGTACACTTTAAATTTACATCGAACTGATTGGTTCATGAAACAGCATACACGTACAGACCCAAGAGTGTGCATGCGTACTTGTTAAATGAAAATACCAATTATCTGCTGAAAACAAACCTCGTTGTCATAATCGCGCCCCTCCGTTACGGTTCGCATTAGTCTCAGGTGGCGAAAGTCATCCGAAGTCACACTCAGGTCATTCTCGTGAGGCCTGTGTTGGCAAAAAAAACGATTAGATACACCCTTACATCCGGGCACAGTACATGTAGCACAAGGTGTCTGTTTTACAAATCCAACCCTAGTCACCCGATGACATCACATATAGGTAGAGCACAAATTAGGGACTGGGTCCATGCTGCCACTCATCACAATTTTTCAAACACTTACATTGCACATACATGCACTTCGATGAAATTTATTTTAATTCTTTGCACAACTTTTTGCAAATCTTCAAACAACGGTTCACTTACGATTGTTTATACTTCTTTGCCTTTCTGAGCTGTATCCCGCAAACCAGGCACATGATGAAAATGACCAAAACAAGTACTCCACTCGCTATTCCGAGGAGGAACGCCACAAATGTCGAGGTTGGTTGACACTTGACCGCAAAGAAATCCAAGTATATGTGTCCAGACTTACATCTGAAATGTTCAATGTCAGTAATGGCACATAAACCGTAAGGGCTTACCAGACTCCTTTTTTCGTTCGCCGGAATACTAACGCCTCGTACTTGCAAATGAATGACACCACTGGTAAAAAAGTAATCAGTTATTGGTAATATAATTAGCAAAAATGCAGGATGACAATTTTTGATTTTATGTGTTCATTTGTTTTAAATGATCATTAGTTTTAGTACGTGTGTTTTGAACTGGGCTGTCTACAGACCTGCATTCTGGCTGGTACGTCCTGTTAAGGTAGCACACAGAGTTGTTGCTAGCACAGAGACCGATATTGTAGTCCACACAAGCTCCTTTGCACATCGAAAATGATTTTCCATTGTCACACGTGTAGCCCCTTGGGCACCCATTTTCTTCCATACAGATGTTTCGAATGACTCTCAAGACTAGTAAGAGACAACAAAACAAGCAATACAACAATGATTTTAAGCTGCATCATTACACAACGCTCAGTCACTATCAAGTAACCCAAAACACGTAAAACGATTATCTAAATTTGACTGGCGTCTTGATTCTCCCACCAACTTGGATACAAAATGCATGTAAGAGCGCAAAATCGAAGTCTCTTTTACTGAGATGTTGCGACAACACTATTTCATCAAATGAAAGTTGACTGTCTCAGAGTGAACTTGGTAACAATTGCAAAATCACCAAGAACTGACTGACGTGTTCAACCTATGCTGTGATGCCTTATATAATGTCTAAAGGGTGAATTTGAAAACGAAGCTGCTCCATCTTCAACTTTATACAAAAGTGGAATAGTTTCTAAAGCTTCCGTGGTGAGATATCACTTCAACGAGTGAGATTGGGACGAAAGGATGGCGGTCTGGCTTGAACACTATGCTTCGCTACCACCCCAAACTAAGGATAAGGGCAACGTCTGCCGCAAAATGAAACTTAGTCACGTGCAGTTACGTATGAAAGTTTGCTAAATGATATTTGAAAAATGTATTATTTTGAATATTCACGTCTTAAGTATCGGCAAATAAAATAATAGCCAAGTTTAAACTGGTGTACATTGTTCGTATACATACCCTGTTCAGCGTATTGCGTGGCGTTGAAACGGTTTTTATCGTACGAATTGTTTAGATTCACTGTACCGTACTTGTCGAGTGTTAGGATTAAGTTAAACGGTAATGTCTCAATCTGGTTACCAATTGTCTTTAACACTATAATCAAATCGTCATCGCTTGGTGTTTCTGAGGAGGAACGTTGACTGACTTCCTCTAACACTTTGCTAAGATACACAGATACCTTGAACCAAGTTACTATACTTCCTTTTGTAAAATTGGTGATGATAACGTCGTGGAAGCCCACTATCGACTGGAATTTTTCTTTCAGCTGGAAGTAAAACATAGTAATCACAAGTGCTCGTCGAGCTTTGGATTCTAGGTTGTATTGGTGCAGGCTATAAAACCGCCTTCCGCCAAAAAACCGCGTCTATTTAGGGCACCAATCGTTATAAGATCTTTGTCAACTAGAACCTTAATCAGATTAGACACGATTCCTGAAAAATTGTTATTGATTGAGACCATGTCCAATAAAATGCTTGACCACGGGAAGTCATTCTGTGGTTTCCAGCACTACGGAATTATCCGTTCGTTGTTACCTAGGGGTAAATGATATGAGTCAAAGGACATTTTCTCTGAAGGCTTGAGCCAGGTATTTTTGCGCTTTAAACACGCATTATGTTTTGCTTTATTGACATCTCAACTTGCAAATGTAGCGTTCAATGCGCAGAAACTAGGCCGAATTGTGTTCGCGAACTTTCTACCTCCAAAGACACATCGCGTGTCTTCTGAAAAGGTCGACAAAAGGAATTATTGCACGATCACTTAGGCTCTTCTGTTCTCTTTGCTCGGGGTCAAATCAAATTAATTTTCGAAATTGAACTCGGAATTATGTTTGAATATTTAGTTACTTCTGTGAAATGTTAAGAGAAGTATTTATTTATGTGTGCTAAAGTACATTATGGTTATATAATTGTAGTTTGTACTTGATGACCCCAGAAATAAAACTACAAGTTCGGCCTGATCTCTGATTTTTACTCGTGGTCTCAACCTTTACCGCACTCGAGTTCCCTGCTCGCATCTATGAGCCTTCACGTGCATACGTGACTTAGAAACTCATTTGCGTTAATCAATAAACTTATAGGTCACGTGAGCTCTGAAGAACTTTTACGCTCGTAATTTTATGCTTGTATTTTTCGCTCGTAAGTTTACGCTGGTAATTTTAGGGAGGAATCGTTAGATTTAAGTACTCGTACAGGAGGCCAGCAGCTATTAAACTAATACGCAGTTGAAATTGTTTTTGTGGTGCAAATGATTTATCATTCAAATGTCTTGAATAAAGAGTGATTGGTTTATCAACAATCTTTTGAAGTTGTACTACATTACCCCCAATGTATGTTTTTGCGATTTCATATGTCATCTACACACACTGTTAAGAGTATTACTAAGAAATTGAAAAAGCATGGTAATTTTAAGAAATAAATTAAAAGCACTGTCAGACAACCTGCTAGATTTTCATTTCAGCACTGCACCTCGGTATGTTCTCATCCGGAACTCTTTCAAATGCCTGGGATGATCAGGGCAACAAGTAAAAAATATCGGCAATGATTGGTCGCTGCCTTGATGACAGTAAAACATATAAATATGATATAAGAAACAATAAATCTATTACTGGACTTACGGTACGAGGAGATGGCTACGTTGCGTCCTCCTCTCAAGGACTTCATCAGGTCACTGAGTTGTCACGTGACTTGTCACGTGGTCCGTCGTACAGTTTCCGCGGGATTCTCTTCAGCGCCCTATCCCAAGTCCTAGGTAAGTGAAACCGCAGCCTCAATAGACAGGTGGGGCTGCGGTTTCACTGTCACGTGACAACTCAGTGGCCTGATGAAGTCCTCGAGAGGAGAACGCAACGTAGCCATCTCCACGTACCGTAAGTCCAGTAACAGATTTATTGTTTCTTATACTGACCCAACTGGATGACTGAAAACATTCATCGTATTATCATATAAATATGACTACGAACTACGATTATTTAGATAAAATAATGAAGATGAAGGGCGACTGACATCCACAAAGAACGATTTTCTGTCTGACGCTGCTCTTTTAGTGTTGATCTCGCGATTCTTTTAAAATGTTGGTTAGACATTGTCTCCTGACAAAATTTCTGGAGTCTGTCATGCTTTTCTCAGTACTATAAGTACGTGACATTCACAATAGTGACACAAGAAACCTTCAAACATTTGAGTTGATGAATACTTAAACACAAGTTCTTCCAGACTCCTGTCCTTGCTTGGTTGATGTGATAAAATTGAATTGGATTTCCAGAAATTAAATTAAAGCCGCAGCAAAGGCAGATTTCAATTATTTTCAAAGGCGTTTTTACTGCCATCCATGAAGCTGAAGGCATTGCTTTGGTTATTGTTTGAAGTAAAAGTTGTTCCCATACATGTACTTATTTTTGATTCTGTTTTCTTGATAGTACTATAGAAGTAATCTATTTCCTAATAAAAACTCACCATTTTCGCAGTAATTCAAACCTAATTTGCTACATGCTTACCGTTAGTTTTGATTTTTGTTTTGTACTGCATATAACTGTGATATAACTTGATATTACTCGTGAGTTTCCGGCGATTTCCGTAAAAATGTGTCAGAATTCTGACACATTGATTTTCCATACCACGTCTCGAATGGACAAACCGACCAGCCTCATCTTGAGACTGGGGACGACGCTGGCGAATGCAGTGAAGATTCATTTTCTTTCTTCCGCTGTGACAATTTATCACTAACTTCATTACACACCTCATTTAAACGATCGATCGGCGAATTTTGATTTTTGGACCTTTCAAACCTCTTTGACACTTCATGTTGAGTTGCTTGATGAGTCGTGCTTGAAGCTATATTACCAGGGTACACAAAGGCATGAAATTCCGAGCTCCTTCAAGCTGTCCCAAAATAGGCACATTGCCGTGTTTTGGGGAATTATTGATACACGAATTGATTGACCTTGTTCACAATTGAAAGCTTACAAAACCTTTCTTTACTCAAACAGGATCGTCAAACATATGTTTTAAACAATTCCTGACGAAAGTACCACCTCACAACGTCTAGGACACAGTAATTCACTTTCCCCTGTGAGGAAATTTCCAGAAAAAATTTAAAAATCACGATTTCTTAAATACATGGTTACCACAGAGTTTTTATTCCCCCTCCCGCTTATGCTACTGTGTACATGTAAATGCGCACATGCTCTCACAGCCAGTTGCTTGAAGTCGCTTGAGGTCAAAGGTCACATTTTCCATATGACGAAAATTTGCTAAGTCTATGTCTTGCCATAAGGAGACGTGCTTTGACGTTTGGGAGAAAAATTGACAAAGGGTCGAGAAACTGACAGAAAGTTCTTTTTTGAAATAAGAAACTAAAAGAAATTTCTTTGATTTCAACAGAAATAAAAAATATTTACGAAAAAACCGAAAAATTCCGGGTGAGCAGGATGAAATCTGTTTCAGTGCCAGAGAACCACTTTCTATATTTCAAATTAGTCTGTTTATTACGTTCTATGCCTCTTCAAATTAAATGCGGATTTAGTTACTTAAAGACCCAGTCGACGCACACCTAATCTTGAGACAATGTGCGATTTTAGTTATAGCTTAACTGAGAAATTTAGCTAATGGGCTAGTGGAGTTGAGGTCTGTACTTTTTAGTTCGACGGTTGGAAACTCGACGATTTAAGACGTACTTTGAATACATTGAATGGGAGATGATACGGAGAGCATTGCCTAGATATGAGTGCCTATCCACATGGCCTCAGATTTATTCAAAAATAAGGAAAACGCGCCAAATATTTGCAAAAGCTTTATTGTACTATATGGGGTGACGTACATAAAAACGTCACACAGAAATAGATGAAAGCATGTTCTGAAAAACTTCATAACTTGTGCAAAATACGAGTGTAAAATTATGAGCGTATATTTACTAATGTAAAATAACAAACGAAAAGTGCGAGCGTAAAATTACGAATGCACAACTGATTCAGAGCTCACGTGACCTACAGTCCAAATTCTCATTGGACAAACATGATTACGGTCGTAAAATATGAGCAGTCTTGGTCGTAATTACGAGCGAAATTACACGCGACACTTTCACTCGCACGGCCCATGAAAAAAGTCAAGTATGATTTTTGGTGCAAAGATTAGACGGCCTAGACTGGCTGCAACGCTATGAGGTAACTTCTGTTGGGAGGTAATCTTGGCTAGCTAGCCCTGAAATACAAATTTTCATCCATGTCATCTGGACATCAAGTGTTGCTATTCGCGATCTGACAAATCGGACGCTGTAGAACGTTTAAACTCTCACTACACGCACGATGCTCATACAGCAAAGCAGGTGAAACATGCTGCTCTTGTATAAGCGTAGATTAAATTCTCTTTTGTTCGTAAACATAATTATGGGGGATTGGTTGGAAGCTCTTTAGGGCTATTTGGTCATGGATTGTAGCCAGCTTCCATGAACCCAAGTTCCACCAGCATCAGCAGTTGTAATCGAAATAAAATCGTTCAATTGTAAAGGTGTGCAACGAAACGGACCTTGCCCATCGGATGAATGATCGGTCTAGTATGCCCGGAAGAAAAATCGGGATTGCAAGAAATCGGTACCAAAGACAAACGCTGGAATGAGGAGAACCATAAACACGGTGCATTTATATTAGTAATTAATTTGTAAAATTTAAAAGGGTTGTTTATGATGCTAGGTGGCTACTGAAACTACAGTATACGAGGGCATCGTTAGTACGAAACTGCCAAGCAAAGTCATGTTGAAGAATGAATTACTCCTCCACGACAGTCCTAACAATAACAGTATTCTGCGTCTTGTATTTTTACACCCGTCCCTTTACAGACTTCACACCTTCGTGTAAATCTTCAAACACGACTTCCACGTATTTTCAAGTGCTCACATTGTTTGATTAGGCCAAATCTGACACCACTTATTTCAAGGGTAAATCACGCGAAGTGGCCTCTGTTGTGAGATTATTTATCACAAATTGTCTCCTTCTGGGAGTTAGGCAACTTTTGTGTCGTGTGCGCAGGTAAAGCCAGTGAAACATACACATGTTGGCACCCGGGAGACAATTTTTGTCGATGTTGACGATATATACTATCGCCCAAAGCATGCATTGCTGCCAGAGACACAAAATTTGTTGGTGTTGACATACACCAATATCTTGTCGCCCTCGACACATATTCTGCCCTGGTGGTCACACATGTCTAGTGTGAAAATATGTGACACAACAGATTCTCTGCTCAGATTGAAGGTTAAATACGTTACCTTATTCTCAATCTCATTTCTGTACTCCAAAAATAAAGGAGACGTTTGATCGGCCAAGGTATCGTCCCATTTTGCTGTATCGTTTAGCTTGAATGATGAATCCAACCAAAGCTTCTTGATGCCTGTCAAAATCCACCGTTTATTCATCTTGGAAAAACGCTGCTACATCAACGGCATATCAAATTACTAGTGATGATAGTAATACAGGGAAGAGGACATGTGTAACAAGATTAAGGGTTGTGATTGTGAGACACCGGCAGACCAGAAGATGTAGCACAGATAACGAGCTACTGGCATCTATCCTAACTGATGCGCCAACAGAGGGCAACATAAGTAAATGTCTGTCGGTGTCTGCATGGTGTGTGAAGTATCTGGTTACCTAACCTAGGGCCTGCAATTGAGGTAAAATAGATAAAGGGTTGCCGTTCAAAACGTATTTAAATCTATCCTGTGCTTTACACTGTCTACAAAATGACCCATGTCTGATAAACCGGAAAGGATACCAAAATCCAAGAAGGGTCTTCCAAATTTGAACTGGTACAATTAGTACCACAAAAAGCAAACGCAAATGAACAATTACATCACATATCCCATTGCATGGCAACACATGGAAAAGTCTGTCCGTTTTCCTAAAGGAGACTGGCAGACTTGAAAACTTTCTTCACGAGGAGCCATAATTGGGGTCTCGTGCTTTTGCTCAGGTGTTTTGTGTAATGGGCCCAACCATGAGGCCTGCACACGTTTGATGCACCGCAAATGACATCAGACCACCTGCACTGTTTTTTTTTTATCCCATTGCAGCCCTCTTACTAGAAAACAGACCTTCGTGGGTAGTTAGCAAGAAACCTCCAAGAATACGAGGCCACGGAATGCTGAAGAAAGAAATTGAGCTACAATAGACGTTTGAAGCACCATCTGAAATGTATTGAGCATGCACTTGCCGGGTAAACTGATTCCGCCACAAACTGTTGTAGCTGGTGTATGATCATACACCAGCTATAACATGTAGTACAGAATGCTATTTACAAATGTACCAATTAATCACAGACACCACCAAATATACTGCTGTACTTGGACTGCCAAACAATCTTTAAAATGGACCCACGTGATGCCTTCTAGTATTTGACAAATTTGTACCGCCACAAGGTAATATCAAATATACAATTGCGGCAAACTAAGTAAGGAATGATCCATAGTCACACTTGACGTATTGCAAGAAAGTATCTATAAATCATTGTGCACTACATGTCATCAAGAACTACATTACCTTTAGAAAACCCGACCGAAAGTGCCTGGCAATCCAAACAAAAGAGTCATCCCCAAAGACCATTTGAATTGAGTTAGCCGTAAATTTCTTTTATGTTTCAACAAGTCAGTTTTAGTTGTTCATTGTCAATTCATAAAACTACGTACTTTTATTTAGTTTTGAAAAAAAATCATCGGAATTCAGACTTTTTAAAGTGCAAGAAAATCGTTAATCACGTGATAGCCATTTTCAGCAAATCCTCATTTTATTTAAACACGGATTCTAAGAAGCCTAAACGATTTGGTATCTGAACAAACTACGAGTTTTGAAGTAAATAATCGGGTGTGTCGATACCCTCAAACAACTGAAGTAGCAAAACTCAAAAACCTCCTTAAAACCGTGCTCCAGGTTTTCATTTTGATGGTTGGTGTCTCCAGTGTTCGAACGTTAATTTAAATGCGTTGACGCGCTTTTCACAGACAAAGTCTTACAAATATTGTTTTTCAATTCATGCGAATTGTCCCCCCTGCCGTGTATAAATTTAGGTTCAAAAACGCCGAAAGCCTTTAAAGGAGAATGCCACCCGATTTAATTAGTCTTTTTTACCGTCTTAATGGGTCTATATCTACATCGCCTCTTATACAGTCGACCTCACCTTGCCGAGAGGTGTCGCGTTAACCTGTGCTGAAGGTGAGAAACGACGCAGATACGTCAGTGGTTCGCCTACAGAGTGAATGCCGCTATAATGCGGTGCATCGTTCCTGCTTGTCTGAACTATGAAACTGCGAAGAAAGCAGGTATATCCTTTTTTCGACTTCCTCGAGAGCCCGAAACGCTTGAGAAGTGGCTGGCGGAAGTGAAGAATGAAAGGTACGCTGTTAATAGCAAGGAGGAGGCCGTGAAACATCTCCGTGTCTGTGGCCGGCATTTCGTCGACAGTGATTTCTCTGACGAATTCCGGCTTATCAAAGAACTATCCATACGTTCACGGCGCCTCTCTAGTATTTCTTTATAAGTGTATTCCGGTTAGAACTGATAGCCTGTGGAACCTAACGATCCGACCCGTGAAGTCTTCGTCAGATGAGCTCTTCACTAAGTCGGGATTGGCGCCTGGCGAGTTTTCGTGTAGACGTTTAGGCCTACATGCGCGCACCCCGGGGGGCTCGAACGTGCCCCACCCATAAAAAAGATCCGCCTCTGAGAAACAAAAAGTCCGTGAAAATGAGAAAAAATCCCACTAAACAGGCACAAACGCGCAATTCACAGTGATGCCCTCGTTTTTTATTGTTTTTCTTTTTTTAGTCCGCCCGCCTTTTTGTTATCAAAAGGTCCACAACGTCAGGAATTCGAGCCCCCCATACTGAAGGCTGGGTACACGCATGGTTTATTATTCTGCGTTCTGTTTCAAAATGAATTATTCTCGTCCTAATCAATGCTTATATGAAACTGAAACAAAGTCTGTCTCATTAGATACAATTTTGAATGCCTTTGCAGTATTCGTGAATGCAAATGTTGAGAAGCCAGCAATGAATAAACCACTGCGTTACTGGGTTTTGATTCCGGCAACAAAGGTAATTGATCGAGCACCGAGGCCGTGTGAGCGCATGCTAATTTAGTGTTTGCTGACAGAAAGCTGTTGTGAAACAATTACTCGATTTTACATGCTGTGGTCACATATTAGGGGAATCTTCATTTATAAATACAAATACATTATTCAAATCATTGCTACTGTACAACCTTTGCCCTGACGGTCTGTGGAAGGGGAACCCGACTTCGCAACCCCCGACAAGTAAGTAGATTTTCAGTTTCGTGGCTAATTCACATAAATAATTACTTGCACCTTATTTTTTAGCTCACTATTATAGCCTTTTTGTGACAGGAGGTTTAGTTTCCAAGTCAAGCTGACTGCAAATGTAGAGAAGCCACCAATGAATAAACCACATCGTTACCGGCTTTAGGTGCCGGCAACAAAGGTAACTGACCGAGCCGAGGCAGTGTGAGCGCATGCTAATTCAGTGTTTGCGGACAGAAAGCTGTTTTGAAACAAGTACTCGGTTTTATATGCTATGGTCACATGTTAGGGGAATTTTTATTTAGAAATACAAATACATTATTCAAACCATTGTTGCTGTACAACCTTTGCCCTGACTTTCTGTGGAATCCGACTTCGCGGTCCTCGACAAGTAAGAAGATTTTCAGTTTCGTGCTAATTCACAAAAGTAATTACGTGCACATTATTTCTTTGGCTCACTATTATAGTCTTCGTGACTGGAGGTTTAGTCTCCAACTTAAGCTGCTTTGTGTTCGTGGCAGTCCCGGCGGCCGCGACGGGTCTGATCGGGATAACAAGCGTTTTGTTTGTTTAGAACTAAAAAATCACAAGTATAAACAACACAGATGTAGGTTCCCCTGTCTGTATTTCACGGAAGAATACTTCGAATGTATCTCGGAACAGACCCCAAACTCCTGCCACGGACCTTGGTAAATTGGCCTGCCGACCTTTGTAGGCTACTGAGTGTGTCCAAATACCAATAAATCCGTAACAGCGAAATAAACAACACGTTTTTATGAGTACTCGGTGTATTTTTAAGGGTTTTACATCGAAGTTTGAGGATTTATTGGTGTTAAACGATGAATTCAAGCGATACGCTGACACAAGTAACCCGTGTTGTGAACTGCTGAACGGACAGCGTATGAAACCTATGACGTCATTGGAGAATTTCAACACCTCCGTCTGCCGTCAGGTAACGCAACCGAACGTGCCCTTATCGAGTAGAACTACTCCATCTAAATTGATACAAAATAGCTTGTTTTTTTAGGTGGCATTCTCCTTTGAAGTGAACAAATGAAATGACCGATGAAAATTTATTACTTAATTGAGCTCATGTAAAATTTCTCAAAATATTGCGCATTTGGAACATAGTGTGTTTAAAGAAATGTTAAACGTATTGATCGAACCCAGCAATTTCTTATATTATCAGAGCCGTGCAGTTTTACAACAGTCATTGAAAGTTGACAATCAACTCAAAATTTGAATGTTGAAACGGGCACTTCATATAAATTGGCCAGTCGAAATAAAACGATAAGCGACGGAGCGTAGGACATCCCAGTGAGTCAGATTGCCAGTGAAATGCTTTTATCTGAAACTTCGACTATTCATTGTGAAACTTCAACGAAGCTTGTGTTAACGAAGGCTGTTACCGAACTATTCATTCTCAAAGAAATTTGGAGTCTATGTCAAAATAGCCAAAAATGGGTGGTATCAGGGTAAGGGTTGTTCAGTGACCCATGCATGAATGTACAGAGGCATATATATCAGTTTTGTGGAACCTCTGGTGGTAGACCTCGCACATTTTACGGGTCACTGTCTGGATCCAGTCGGAATAATAACTGCAGTAGAATTTGCCGAGCATGAGCTATTGCAAGTGTGGTGCAACTATAGATTCCAAATACGTTTTGGTTGGAACTTGAAATATAGGTCACACTCAAACTGCATACCTCAGCAGAAACATATATACGTTAGCTTGCGTTTTAAGTGCCCCCTACTCATCTCATGTATAAAAGCTATTGGATGCTGGTAACAGAGCATATAATCCATCAGAATAAACATTGAAAATTTAAACGAGGTGGAATAGTACACGATTCAAGTCGCAAACTAAATGGTCTAAAAAGCAATCCAGTGCAGTGAATTCAATACAAGATTAACATAGCCGCTAACCTGTGTTTACAATGACAGGAGCAACTTCGGTAGGTTTGGCTGGTGATGGCTTATTTGGTGAAGTAGTTGCTGGTGTTTTTCTTCGTGTACTCGCTGTATCTGATAGAGTAGCAGTCCCCAGAGAGCCTGTTGGCGTTGTAAACGTCTCATTAGCCGTTGGTGGTGCGGTTGTCTCATTACTCGTTGATCCAGAGGTCCCAGTACTAACTGGTGTTGCGTTAGTCACGTTACTCGTTGTTGTGTTAGACGCCATAGTATTTGCTCTTAAAGTACCTGGTGGAAAGCATTTTTATCTGTCGGATTAGTTGTCTTCTTTGTGGATCATTAGATAGTGTTGGGTAGCTTATTCATTCCCGGGATTTATCAGCCTTTTAAATGCTTCATATCAAAACAACATGGTTCGAAATTGAGAAGAATTCCTGATAGAATTTTTATTCTGTTAAAACATTTCAGTGTGCCCAGCATTTAGGAAGTCTATTCCAAAAGGTTAAAATCCAAAATTTTCGCATCGGTATTTATAATACATCTCTTATTTCTTAATTCTTTTTAAATCATTTTATTGTTTACTCTGATAAATTGGTATATGTTCAATGTCATCTTTGTTTTGGTTGCTTTTAGCATTTACAAACTATTTTGGGTCAAAGACATGCATTCCCACTGCAATATTAATGTAAAACATGATAACCATTGTGATGAACATTTTGTTTTCATGAGCAGTCTGACTGCGTTTTGTCGTCTCATATAAATTGATAAAAATTCATGGAAACTGCGAGAAACAGTGACATGAAATCATAGTAATACTTATTTATCAACTGATATAAATGTGTATAAAAATCAATGAGAATTCAGAGAAATCGTGATATTTTTTATGAATCCATATAATTATTTTAGTTGAAAGTTATGTAATCGACTGTTACTACCAATCAACAATACTAGCTATATTAATAAAAGCGGCCATTTATATGATTTATCACCACTGAGCAATGATAAATGATCAAAACAGATTTCCAATGAATGAAGCTTAAGTGCATGAATGGTAATCATACAGATATTAGACTGATCATCATTAATCATGAGTCTGCAAAGTAATGCCAAGTGATGTCGTATGGATTTCTCAAGCAATTCTTTAACTTGCGAGATGCATGCGACGGGGGTGAGGGTGTCGCATGGTTATCGCTTATGGGACGCTGTCATTGTTTTATTGCATCGTTGTTGGATATAACAACGAAGGTCGTACCGTTGTTGTACCTTGGGCTAACGATAAAATCTTGCCATTGTATTTTCTATAAGAAAGAGAAACAAAGTGAACAATAGATATGACGATATCTATGCGACGAGCTTGCGACCTATTTTCCAAAATGGACATGTACATGTAGTGTTTCAAGTTTTGCTAACCTTCGAGTCTACCCGTAGTGTGAAAGGCTGAACATTTTTGTAACTTCATTCCCTTTTTATGTTCTATGTTTACTAGAGCAAAAATAGTAGTCTAATTCCTTGGCACAGAAATACACCACAGGTCCCACAACTGTGCGGGCTCATGTTTTAATAGCTGCCTTGTTTTTCGTAATAAGAAACCAGGATTGTTCCTTTAAATTCACAAAGAGAAGATCAGAAAATGAATTTTTAAAAACATTTTTCAAACAAAATAAAATTGTTGCTGTACTTGTTTGGCGTTATAAAGTTTCCAGTTACACGACACGATACATTTTTCACTCCAAAATTGAGTCGTTTGTTTGCCATGCCTGTGCGCCAAGAGCCACAAATGACTCACACATCTATATTTAGTGCACGCCGTACAGGAGACACAGACGCTGATCCACGCAAAATGATTTTGATGTCTTGACGTTGCACATAAGAGTGGGTACATATTTTAGGCTTCTTGTATGTGGTGAAGGGAGAGGAATATTGTTATTTAAGTGGGGACGTATTCTGTTAGTACTTACATACAATAAACAGTAGAACCAAAACAGTTGGGCACTGCTTTCCTCCAACTTTACAAATATTCATTTGACACGTGATGAGTGACCTGAAACGAATGGGAACCACGAGTTAATCCAGACATTAGATTTAATTTTTCAGTCACAGAGGTCGGCAGCTGGTAGGTCTTACGAATAGACAAGCCAGCAATATTTTCATCATAACCTCATCAACAATTTTTATTCCCGCCATGTACGCATTTTAACAGAAATCTTAATTTAATTGTAGAGCACTGTTGAAACGAGGTCGATCAATATTTAAAATTGTTACTAGGTGGTACAGCAGTACACTGATAATTCCAAAACTTTTATTGCAGACGATATGCGTTCAAAATAAGTTTCGTGTCCATTACAATGTTTATTTGATTTTCAAAAAGAATGAAATTTGTTCCTAATACTGTGTGATTATATGTTTACTAACTTATCTCTGTGTTAATCGTTAGATAGATTTTACCGGCGCTTCCGGTTCAGCCATGTAGAAATAAAGGCATGTCAGTCAAGCCAGTCTGATAGTTATTGCTTGTGTACACTCTCAACGCTACAACAACAAACTATACATGGTGTCAGGAGTAAAGAAACACTTTAGTGACTGTTTGGAAACGGGACAGGACGGTTGTGTTTATATTTGTGATTGAAGCAGACTGAAACCCGTTGCAGTGCTTCGCGGAACAAGACATATCGGGTGAGATCCACACATGTTGTTTATGTTTCTTAACTAACTGTCTGGAATCAGAACGCAGCATGTTTACTGCTATAAATAGACTATAGTATGGCAGCTAAATCATCGACTACAACACAGCCAGCCAATATGACCCTAACGCCACCTCCTGCCTTGTGTTTAACTGGTAACATAGCAGACAATTGGAAAAAATTTGAACTTGAACAACGATTCAAACTGTACACGACTGCTTCAGGCGGAGACAAAAGGGACGCATGTGAAAAGTCATCAGTGTTGCTACACGTTATTGGGGAAGATGCACTTGACGTTTATAACACATTTAACTTTGAGTCTGGCACTGAGTTAGACTATGACACAATACTCAGTAAATTTAAAGAGTACTGTACACCAAAATCCAATGTCAGTGTTGAAAGATTTAACTTCAACGAGTGTACTCAACAAACAGATGAGTCCATTGATCAGTATGTGACCAGACTACGTATATTGGCTAAAACATGCGAATTTGGAGACTTACAAGACACCCTCATACGTGACCGTATCGTGGTGGGTATCTCGAATGACAAACTTAGCGAAAACCTGCTGAGAGAACCAGACCTGACCTTGCTGAAAGCTATTCAACACTGTAAAGCTGCTGAAATTGCCAAAACCCAGATGGGAGTGCAACACACAGGCCAGGAAGCCACTGTTCATGCAGTGAACTCATGACAACAGAAACCCAAGCCCCACTACGTGGAAAAACAAAAATGGCAACGACAACAGAGACCGCAACAACAGCACGCGAGACAGCAACAATAGCACGTGAAACAGCAACCACAGTACAGAAGGCAGCAGCAACAAACACACCATTGCCGTCGCTGTGGAACACATCATGCATCTATGCAATGCCCTGTTTATGGGAAGATATGTGCAAGGTGTCAAGGCAAGAACCACTTCGCTAAGTACTGCCAGACTAAGCACATTGACACGACAGAAACTACTGAGGAACATTTCTTCGTAGGAGACATTACCATTGACAACAACAACTCTCACAACAATGGAAACGACGATTGGATTGTTAACCTTAATGTCCAGGGAGAGAACATACCTTCAAAACTTGACACAGGTGCGCAAGCTAACATACTTTCTGAAGCTGACTACAACCAACTTAATCCAAAACCTAAGTTGAGCCAAACTAAACAAGGGCTAAAAGCGTACACCAACGTCAAAATCCCAGTCAAAGGGATACGCCAAGTAGAAGTGAGCCATGGGACTAAGAAGATATGGACAACATTCTTCATCGTACCCAGAAGAGTAACGTCACTTCTCGGAAAATCGTGATGTGAGCAGCTGGACTTGGTTAGGCTCATTTTTGAGATCAAAGACGATGAATTCGAAGAACTGATGAAGAACTACGGTGATGTATTTGACGGTTTTGGATGTTTACCAGGCTCACACAGCATAACTGTGGATCCGACTGTCAAACCAGTCATACATCCATGTCGGAAAATTCCATTCGAGGTGCACGACAAATTAAAGGAAGAGCTACAGCTGATGGAAACCATGGGAGTGATCGTGAAGGTCGACGAGCCCACGGAATGGGTTAACAGTGTAGTCGTAGTTCAGAAACCTAACAGCGACAGAATCAGAGTTTGCCAAGATCCAAGAGATCTTAACAGAGCCATTAAGAGACTACATTTCAAGTTACCTACTCAGGAAGAGATCACAGCCAGATTCTCTAATGCTAAAATCTTCAGCAAGATGGACGCTTCTGAAGGCTTTTGGCAGCTCCAGTTAGACGATTCTAGCAGTTTACTGACGACCTTCAACACACCATTCGGTAGATGGCATTATCTACGCTTACCCTTTGGCATCTCTAGTGCACCAGAAGTCTACAGCAAAACGATACGTCAGATATTTGAAGGCATTCAAAAAGTCGATACTTCAATGGATGACATCATTGTGTGGGGACGCAACAAAGAAGAGCACGACAAAGCACTCATGTTAGCACTTGAAGCAGCTCGTAAGAATAACCTGAAGCTCAACCAAAGCAAGTGCCAATTTGGGATGACTGAGTTAACCTTCCTCGGTGATCGGCTTACTAGTAACGGTGTTAAACCAGACCCACGGAAAGTATCTGCAATCCAGGAAATGGAGAGACCGAAAGACAAAGCTGCAATCCAACGGTTTCCAGGCATGACCACGTATCTCGCCAAGTGGGTACCAGAGTTCTCAAAGATGACAACACCTTTGACGGAATTGCTTAACAACAGAAATGAATGGCAATGGGGCCCAGAACAAGAGAATGCATGGAACTTACTCAAGGCTGTACTACAGTCAGAACCAGTCCTACAGTATTACGACCCGTCAAAACCAATCAAGTTGTCGTCGGATGCTAGCAAGAATGGATTGGGGCTGTACTTTTACAGTTACATGACCGGCAGTGGAAACCAGTGTCCTATGTATCGAGATCGATGACATCAGCGGAAGAAAGATACGCAATAATTGAAAAAGAGCTTCTAGGAATTGCATTTACCTGCGAACGCTTCCACCAGTTTATATATGGTGCAACAGTGGTTGCAGAAACAGACCACAAGCCTTTAGTGAATATATTTCAGAAAGCACTCATCGACTGTACACTAAGAATGTAACAGATGTTGCTACGGTTGCAGAGATATGACCTGAAGGTTGAGTACACACCTGGAAAACATCTTGCAGCCTCTGATACACTTTCGAGAGCACCAGAAAAGACAGTAAACCAGACAACCTCGGTAGACGACATTAACTGCTACATTGATATGGTTTTCCGCACCATGCCGATCTCGGACGCGAGAATAGACGAAATCAAGGAGGAGACCTCCAAAGACACAGAACTGACAAACCTTATGGCTGTCATCTTAGACAGATGGCCGCAAAGTAAAAGTGAATGCCCTACAGGCGCCGGCAACTATTGGAATGTTCGAGAAGAACTGTCTGTTGCAAATGGACTAGTGCTTAAGGGATATAACCTCGTCATACCTAAGTCACTGAGAAAACTTAAGCTATGGAGGTTCCATGAAGGACACATGGGAATCGAATAGTGTAGACGTACAGGAAGGGAATTGTTGTATTGGCCCGGAATGAACGCGGACATAGCTCAGATGGTTCAGAATTGTTCTACTTGACAAACCTACCTTCCTCGACAAGCAGCGGAACCTCTACAACCCCATGAAGTACCTACAAGACCCTGGCAAAGGGTTGGATCTGACCTGTTCCAGATCAAACAGAGACAGTACGTCATAGTAACCGATTACTATTCTCTGTACCCGGAAATATCGTACCTGCAGTGTACAACTAGTGGTGCAGTGATAGCAGCGATGAAGTCCATGTTTGCTCGCCATGGAACGCCTGGCGTGGTTATTTCGGATAACGGCCCGCAATATAGTTCGTCGGAGTTCAAGAACTTCAGCAAAGAGTGGGACTTTCAACACATCACGTCTAGTCCATACTACCCTGCCTCAAACGGTTTAGCGGAAAGCTCCGTGAAACAAGTCAAACATTTGCTCGAGAAGAACGTGGACATGTATAAGGCTTTGCAAGCATATCGAGCCACACCGATATCATGTGGCTTATCTCCTGGCCAGTTGCTGATGGGAAGAAAAATCAGAACCAGTGTTCCTGTCCATCCAGCATTACTAAAGGTAGAAAACTCTAAAAATGTGGTTGAGTTCAAGTTGTCTCAAAACGACAAACGCAAAGACCACTACGATCCGAACACGAGAGCACTACCCCCTCTACACGTTGGTGACATAGTAAACGTGTACGACCACGTGTCGAAGAAGTGGGACGACAAGGCCACAGTACGCGAAGAAGTGTCAACACGGTCTTACCTGGTTCAGACAGATGAAGGAGCAGAAGTTTGTCGTAACCGACGTGACCTGTACAAACCACCTTCAGCATCCTCACAACAGGAGGCACCAGTGAACAACCAGGAAACACTGCGGACACCAGATTTAGAACAAACCCAATCGACGCAGCTTAGAAGATCTAGCCGTCCTCGGAATCGACCTGAGCGCCTCATTGAAGAGTGACTCTTTTGAACGTTCTAAGTTTTAAGATGGACTTATACCTTTAGCGCTTAGTTTAAGTAGTTTCTTCAAAACTTTAGAAGAAGGGAGAAGTGTGATTATATGTTTACTAACTTATCCCTGTGTTAATCGTTAGATAGTTTTTACCGGCGCTTCCGGTTCAGCCATGTAGAAATAAAGGCATGTCAGTCAAGCCAGTCTGATAGTTATTGCTTGTGTACACGCTCAACGCTACAACAACAAACTATACAAATACGACCCTAGCTTCTTTATTCTCCAACCCAACTGATTGCCAGTCATCTCAGACGGTGCCCTCCCATCGTGATAATATCCGTCTATTCAGTGCCCTTCAAAGACGATAATCCCCAGACCCACTTATCCCGTATTTGCCTTAGTGTGCATCACATGGATGACACCTTTTGGAAGGGGGGTAGGTGTGAATTGAAATGAGGGACAAACTGAAAGGTCTTCAGAGAGCAACATAAACAAAGGTTACCGAGCTTAAAATCATGTGAAACGCGTTTTAAGGCCAATTATCCGTGCTGAATGTCTATGCTTAAACATATACATATAGACGTCCGTGTAGAGCGCTTAAAGACAGAGTGGACTTTATTGTGCATAGTGAAATATTCACTCCCACTCAGTGTTATCGCATGGCATGAGTTATCCAGTTGGCATTTGACGTTATGATGACAACGCCCTTGAGTAGTCGATAAAACATGTACGAGCGCAATCAAATCACAAGGTCAAGTAACAGTTTGATAAGGCAATGCTTACAGGAAATTGTGTTTCAGGGAATGCGCCGTTCCGTAGAAATATAGCTGACACTATTTTTTATTTTCGGTAGCATTCGAAAATCAGTAACACGACATCTGTACATAAAATATATACATCGCTTTGTTACTACAACAATGAACTCGTGAATCCGAAAATAGTAATTTAATTAAATTCGTAAGTTCTTTAAATTGACATGTTTCTCTTTTTACAATTTATTCTCCAGTTGAGATGAGCCTGTACATGTACAAGGTGTGGGATTCCTTTGCTTTAATTTACAGTCAGTCTGTAGAAGATGTAAGTGAAGGATAGTGTAAGTCCGAGCTGGGTTTTGTAAGTTAAAAGAATATTTAGAATAGTTTGCACTATACACTTTCTGAAAAAGGGACAGAGATATAGGGGAGAGGGTGGGCAGAGAGAAAGAGAGGGTGGACGAGAGAGACAACGGTGCTAAGAATAGCGCTTTGTGTTATTAATTTTTTCGATTTTGACCATTTATTTCTGAAGTCGTCCAATTGTATTTCTCGAAGCATTAAACAACACAGGCATATTTCTTTTCGCAATATAGTTAAATTTGGAGGTTTACCAGTGAGGCCTTGTTTTTTAAATAGATTTGCAGACACATACGATTACGTTTGCACTGGGTGGTTTCTAAGTCGGTTGCCAAATTGAACCGTAACTGTATTTGTAGCCAGAGAGATATTCCTCCTAATTCTGACCCAGTTTTTATAGCGTTTCAGTTTTGAACGACATCACGTTTCCAGTTTCACAAGAAAATAAGTGCCACTGGTAGTTCTACGAGAATGCCAAACTAAAACTAGCGAAGCTTCAAATCAAGAGTAAAGTTCGCATAATGGGTATTGTCCACCAATCAGAAGGGCCAGGTGCAGCGCGATCTGTCTGCCATTTTACCCCAGACCTAAGTTCACTGTATTTACGAACCACAAAACTTCAGCATATATGTTTTGTCCCATATTATCTTCAAATAGTTATTCCACTTAATTGGCACGAAGGCTTCACACATGAGAAAAATGTACTCTTTTTAATATTTCCGCTGATAACAAAACTTTTGTTGTGCCTTAAATTCTTAATATCACAAGTCTGCAATTGAACTGTTTGAACAAAAACTATCCAACGACAAATTCGTCCCCATCTAATCGACCTGAAATGTAACAGAACTTTTTCACATCAATTGTTCCAAAATAGAGTTTCGCCACCAGTCTTGACATGGGGGTTAACCATTGGCTGATATGATATTTTTTCTCGTTTAATTACTTTTTAATTCATAAAGGAATCACATCATGCTTATAAACTTCAAAGTTCAGATAGTCAAGTGATTTCAATTCTGTCCATAGTAAGAGACTTAGGCAAGCACTAGAATCTGTGGCAAACATCTGGCATCCAGGAGTCTACGTATTCCTGTAATCTTAATTTCTTTCACAAAATGATAACTGTCTATCATTTTAGATCCACCTAACCCATACTGTTGGTTTTACGGCCAGGTTTATCGTATTTTCCTCCCCAAATAGATCTATTACCAAACAGGTCCTTGGAGTTTGGCAAACACGACAGAACAAGAATAAGTTTTAGCAGAAGAAACAATTTACTTCAGTATTTTCCAAGGGTAGATAAATTTACAAATTGAATTACTATGTTTCATGGAACCTATCCAGTTTTTTTACTAAATCCGGTGTTAGACGTGAATAACTCGTGAACTGATCAAGAGACAAGAGCGTATTAACGATATTTCTAAAATCTTAAGTATAATGACAGTGTCATTACCAAAGGGTAAATTTTATATTATTTAGAGCCAATGTGCATTTTCCTCTGTATTTTTTCTTTCTCAACAGGTTCCCTTTAATTTTGCAAAAGTACAAAACGTCGTCTTGATTGAATGTTCTACCTATTTCAAAAATGGAGATGCTAGTCCATATTGACTTACACAAACTGCCTTATTAAGCAGTGAAACAATTTTTTGATTTTGGACCAAAATTAAAAAGTAAAATTTTATGGAAAATCCCAAAAGATGAAGTCGAGCTTCTCAAAATCCACGAAGACCAACAGACCTGGATTATTCAGTTGCTCATATACATTTGTTTTATAACGTACTTAATATTCAAACTGATAACCAATTAACTCGGGACACGGAATATGTCTCAAACCTTAACGTAACCTAATAATATGATTCCCATAACAGATGATTCAAGGCATCAGCAACTAAACAACACGGTCATGAGTAACTATTTTGAGAGGGTTCTAAAATGAAGTATTCCAATAGAGCGGTCCTGGATTACACAGCGACATTCGATTTTCGCTGTATTTGCTCATAATGCTGTAAACTTCAGTCAGGCAGATTTGTTGCCTCGTTTTCGTACTTGTTGCTATATACTTGCAAGTACCTTGCTGCTATATACTTTGGTCGCATGTACTTGCTGCTCTATACGTGCGCAGCATGTACTCGCAGCTATATACTTGGGTCGCATGTACTTGCCGCTATATATATTGTCTTAATCAGGTCCACCATACTCAGATTAGAAACAGTTCACTCAATGAACTGACTTGAACAGACTGGTCATATCTTACGTTCAAGGTACTCTAGACAATGTACCGGCGACTGGTTTGTCGCATCATGCTATGTAAAGTCTCGGAACAGGCCTACTTTCTTATAAGGTAGGTGCATACCACCGTCAATGATTTTGCCGTATTTCATTAACAATTACGCTAAATTATTGATGCTTATATGGCAAATTACGTCACAGTTAATGTTACCTGTCGAATTCCCTGTATGTTTCAGCAACTATAATCTATTACGCAGTTTATCTCAGTCAGGTTCAACCAACTGTACTTCTCGGTGGTTTTATGTAAAAAGATAACGTATACCTTTAGCACGTACTGATAACGATGTGAAATTTTTCACTTTTATTACAGCTTTTATCTTCCAAGCACTGGCATCAGCGTAATCTACAAGTGTCTTGGTATCTCAAACTCTTCACAGATGAATAACACTGACAAAATATATAATGTGCCCGTTATTGTTAAATTTGCTGGACCCGAAATTGTTGAAGAAAGCTGGTGGAATTCATTTTTGTCTAGAAAAGGTGGTCACGTCAGTTCGAACCTCAGGTTTGCCAGTTATAGATTATAAACAATGCCTGCTATCTACAATTATCTGCATTCTGTTTAGACCAATACTTTAACCTTCCGCGTTTGTGGATGCTGTGATACTGTCAGACTTGGCGGCCAGCCCATTACGCGAGGATAAGCTGTCGTGGAGGACTTCATAGTGGCACAGCAGCTTGTGCAGGCTCAAATTGTGACAGCGTCTCAATTTGTCACAAGTTTAAAATTGTGACAAATTGGGTCGGCGGCGAAAGCCCAAACTGTCACAGCAGTTTTTGTGTGTGACAATTTGTGCCTGTACAATAAGTTCAGACCCAAATTGTCACAACGACCTTAAATGTCAAAACGGCGTAATTTATTTATCTACAATGAAACGCTTTACAAAAAGTGTGCTACAACATTAAAACACAGATTTCCGTTCAACAATAACAACAAATTCGGGAACTGCATGACTTTGAGGATAGCATCATGGCCCAGAATTTCATTTTTACAGCGGGCAATGTACACGCTCAAGAGGGCACTTGTACGCTCTTTAGTTTTACTGTAAAACTCCCGCGATTGCCAGACTGCGTAGATGCGTCTGTACTCTGAACATTTGAGTAGAAAACTTCCGAAAACGCATTATTCAAAGTATACAACTTTTAAATTGTTCCTGCGTTTGATATGGATTTGATATTTCTAATAAAACTTTTCTGTGGTTTGGTTATGTACATCACTGCTCTTCCTCTTCATTTCGTTTCTCATACAATCAACTAAAGATAAAGCACGAATTGTTTTAGATATCCAGTTAGAGTAACAAAATTGAGAAAAATTTAGTCAAATGACTCTGCTATTTTTAGCCACCTATGCGCCACTGGACATGATTTTAATACTAATGATGTCACTATCCTAGTCTGTGAAGAAGATTAGTTCAGAAGAAGTATCAAAAAACTCTCCACAAACGCATCGAGAGCCCATATCACACTTTTTTGATAGTGTTCTGACCTCGTCTGCTTATAGCGCTTCTTATTGGCCAGAGCGATAATAACGTCACTGCCAAGCTGAAGTCCAGACTGACTAGGTATCTAAAATTCTAAAATGATCAGAACTAAACACTTACACACACACACACACACACACACACACACACACACACACACACACACACACACACACACACATGTATGTATGTATGTATGTATGTATGTCTATGTGTATGTATTTCGCATTAAATAGATTGACATTTTGCTCCTCCTGGTCGACCTGTGGATGGATCTTTTATTCCCGTGATTCGAAAAACTCATATCTTTCGTTTTCAAAGAAATGGAGAATCACACCTGGTAGCGGTGACGTTGCAGTTTGTTGCACTCGTATTCTTGTAACATTAAAATCAAGGAGGAAAGTTTCTTCAATTTAATAATCAATTTGTATTTTGTACACTGTGAACCTGTCACCAACAAACGGCGGCGGAGCACAAGGGCCAGCTTAAAAACATCATCTATTATCTCGGTATAACGAATAAGCCAGCTCGTTACTGATGTCGCTACAACAATTCACTATCTCGTTATAGTGTTTTACAACTTGTGCCGCCTGCACGTCTGAAGTATGTACCCAATATACTTGTACGCGGCACTTCGTTCGTTCTGAGATATATCAGTGGCGGATCTAGGATATCACAAGGGGGGGGCCAACATTTTGTCCGGCTGTAAACATTTGCGCAAACTGAACCACGATTGTAGATGCGCATAGCACCAAATGGGGGGAGGTCGTGAGGGGGGTTTGCCCCGCCCAGGAAAATTTTGCTGTTTTTTCCTCTAAAAATCAAGCATTTCTTTGATTTCTGAAATATTATCCAAGAAAAAAGGCAAAGAAAAAAAACTGAGAACGTGTCAAACATGAAAAACTGCAATTATCACAGACTCGAACCCACGACCCAGCAAACAGAGCGCGCGTGCTTTACCACTGCACCACCACAATTTCACTCATAATTTGACAACAAGAGACCTACTTGTTTATGGTCCACAGCGTTTGCGCGCGAAACCTACTTCTTTTTATATTTTGTGTAATCAGTTCGTAACAAATTTGTTGTATTTAAATTAGTCTTCAATTGCCCAAAAGACCAAATCCGTTTTTTTGTGTTGGCATTAATGACGCGATTGCTTTGGAAATCGTCTTAAGTTAAGGGTTGACAAAGAGAGGATTATGAGTTTCTGAGTGATTCACTAAGGCTTCGATTAAAATTCACATCTTACCAGCATTTTGTGTTTTTTCATCGTCACTCAGATTCCATTTTCTTTAAAAAATCANCTGCCCCCCCCCCCTAAATCCGCCTATGTATATAAGAGTATTACCGCGTGTAAATCGTTTGTATTCAAGAAACAATGTTTTGTGCGCGAAGAAAACAGTGAACTAGGTGCTTAATGCAAAACCTTCACTGAAACGAAAAACGTTTTCGGGATAATTTGTCAAACTGTGTACGTTGGGTTTTCGATTATTTAAAGTTGATGTCGAGACATTTGATCAACATATCACAGTTTGGGTTAAAAGATGGCAAATGTCAACCCATGTAGGACGACTAACGACTCAGTGATTTTGTAATTTTCTTTGACTCTGTCCCCGATCCAACACCTCTGGAAGAATACTAAATTGAGAATAGACTCTGTGATATCTTACGAATTTTAATCAATGGCTCTACTAGGACCATTTCATTGACGTCACGTACAGCCCAAGCGCACTAGGCTTTCAAACTGAAAATGGTGTCCACACAGAGGTTCACCTTAAACATTCTTTCAAATTCTTGTCCATGTTAAAATGCTACGACTTGTAGTTCACAACAAGAGAGAAAGTCGTACACATTAAACCATGGATCAGTAAGTCATTTTATAGTTAAAATACAACTTTTGACTTTGGTGGATTCTTTTAATTCGGTACCTTGGTACTACAATATTACGAGGTAGTCAATTCCTTATAATGACGTAATTAAAGGAGAATTCCATCCAATAAACAACCTATTTTGTATCAATTTAGATCGAGTAGTTCTACTCGATAACGGCAGATTGGGTTGCGTTACCTGACACCTGACGGCAGACGGAGGTGTTGAAATTATCCAAAGACGTCATTGGTTCACACGCAGTCTGTTCAGCAGTTCACAACACGGGTTAGTGGTATCAGTTTATCTCATGAATTCATCGTTTAACACCAATAAATCATCAAACTTCGATGTAAATCCCTTAAAAATACACCGGGTTCTCATAAAAACGTGTTGTTTTATTTCGCTGTTACGGATTCACTGGTATTTGGACACACCGTAGCCTACAAAGTTCGGCAGGCCAATTTACCAAGGTCCGTAGCAGGAGTTTGGGGTCCGTTCCGAGATAGATTCGAAGTATTCTTCCATGAAATACAGACAGGAGAACCTAGGTGTGTGTTGTTTATACTTGTGATTTTTTCCGTTGTTAACACACAAAACGCTTGTTATCCCGGACAGTGACTCGGAACCCGATCAGGCCCGTCGCGGCCGCCGGGACTTGCACAAACATAAACCAGCTTGAGTTAGAAACTAAACCTCCAGTCACGAAAAGGCTAAAATAGTGAGCCAAAGAAATAATATGCACGTAATTATTAATGTGAATTTGCCACGAAAGGCTGAAAATCTAATTAGTTGTCGGGGGCCGCGAGTCGGGTTCCCCTTCCGCAGACCGTCAGAGCAAAGTTTGTACAGTAACAATGATTTGAATAATGTGTTTGTAATTCTAAATAAAGATTCCCCTAGCATGTGACCATAGCACATAAAATTGAGTAATTGTTTCACAACAGCTTTCTGTCAGCAAACACTGAATTAGCATACGCTCACACGACCTCGGTGCCCGGTCAATTACTTTTGTTGCAGGCATCAAAAGCCGGTAACGCAGTGGTTTATTCATTACTGGCTTCTCAAAACATTTGCACTCACGAACACTGCAAGGCATTACAAATTGTATCAAATAAGACAGACTTTCTTTTTGTTTCATATAAGCATTAGTTTGGATTACTTTAGGATGAGAATAATTCATTTTGAAACAGAACGCAGAATATTAAACGTCTACATGGCAACTCGCCCGGCGCCATTCCCGACTTAGTCAAGAGCTCATCCCACGAAGACTTCACGGGTCGGATCGTTAGGTTTCACATGCTATCAGTTCGAACCGGAATAGACGGTTCAAGAAATACTAGAGGCGTCGCGAACATGCATGGGCAATGGAACGTATGGATAGTTCTCTGGTAAGCCGGAATTCGTCAGAGAAATCACTGTTGACGAAACGCCGACCACAGACACGGAGATGTTTCACGGCCTCATACTTGCTGTTAACAGCATACCTTTCATTCTTCACTACCGCGAGCCACTTCCTAAGCATTTCGGGCTCTCGAGGAAGTCGAAAAAACGATATACCCGCATTCTTCGCAGCTTCATAGTTCGAACAAGCGGGAACGATGCACAGCAATATAGCGGCATTCACTACGCAGTCGAACCACTGACGTCGCTATGTCGTTTCTCACCTTCCTCACAGGTTAACGCGACACCTCTCGGCAAGGTTAGGTCGACCGTATAAGAGGCGATGTGGATAATAGACCGATTAAGACGGTAAAAAAGACTAATTAAATCGGGTGGCATTTTCCTTTAATTCTTTATAACGAGATACTAAATCGTTATAACGACATACTACATGTAGGTCGAGTTAACTCATTATAATGAGACGATCTTTTCATTTTTCAAATGACTCTAATGCTCAGCCGTAACAAGCAGATGATAGAGTTTTGAACCTTTTTAAGTTATAATCCAGTCGAAAAATGGCCTCTCATGCAACCCGCGGACTTCAACTTTTAAGTTGAAATTTTATGAAGGAAAATACGTGTGAAAACTGAAGAAGTATGTTAACAAATCGAAAAAATGTCCCAAAGAAAATTGTTCTGGATATGCAGAGATCCTGTTTGAGGCACAGTTGGTAACAGCTGACATTCTCAAGGGTGTTCTCAGTGGAAAGACATATACAAAGGCACTATTGTGTCTCAAAACGGCGTGTAAGGCAATGGAAAGGCTCTTAATAGAGCTGTTCTTAGAGGAAGATGACATCCCCATAGAGGATTCTAGTGCTCTTCGGAACATAACCGAACGTTGTAATCATGGGCATCCCAATGAAGCCTTGAAAGATCATTCAACTAGCAAATGTAATCGGTAAGTATCTTTTGTTTACGGGGAAGGTGGCCGAAGGCCATCTTGGAAAGACAGCTGCCTTTTGGATGTCATTCATCAACAATTGCCACTTGGTCTTCATGCCTCAGCACTCTGTTAAGACTAACAACTTGCAGCTGCTCCACAAATGTGTTGGAGACATGGCAGAACTCGTCTTTGCATTCCATAGCCATGACTAGATGCTACTTATGGCAAGATGCTGCTCAAAATGGTTGGTGAAGATGAAATTCTCACTTCCAAGTCCAAGTGCCCGTCTGCGCTGAAATCTCACATCCAACCAGTAAGTCACCGTGTCGCTTCGTCCAAGCGTGATTGTGATATTTGAACAACCAAAACCTTATGACGAAGAACAAGGGTGGAGGCAGACTGACGAGGAAGTGTTAGAGCCTGCGTGGTCGTGTGGATTAATCTTACCAAACCCACTGGTGGAACATGTGAGCACTGACGTCAACATTTTCAAATGTTGACGTCATTAAAATGATTGCCCATATTTCTGCAATAATATCCCCGCGTTTCTCCTTGAGATGTTTAAAATATTTTTTGAAATTGGGCTTATTAAAAAGCTGATTATATAATCACTGATGTTGCACAATTAGCTGTTATATTGGCTTTTAAACACTTCCAGTGTAGTATCGGTTGTAAGTAACCGCATAACACAAATCAGATGCAATAGGTTATGAAGAAATTTACTCCCTCAAAATATCGGTTTTGACACTTGATTTGTTCAATTACACGAAAAAGAAAGTGAGATATCGTCAAATAACGAAAAATTGGTAATGGCCATACTAATTTGCACAAAAACGCACGTGGGACACTTTTTGGGTTGTTAACATCTTTCTTCTGTTTTCACGCATATTTTTCTTTGCAATAATACAACTAGTAAGTTGAGGTCCCGGGGTGCACGGGGCCATTTTTCGACTTAACTAGTAGTGAGCTTGTGAAAAAAAGAAAAACGATAAAATGATAAGATTGTCAAGATTTAAGGAAATTTGCTGTACTCAGTTTCCATTCCAATTACACATTTTTACATCACTCCATAAAAGACTGCGCAGAAAAACATGTAATCACCTTATAGTTTGTGTTTGAAGACAAAATCCACTACGACAGCCGGTATGTTTTGTTTGAACCCAAAGTTCACCACGCTGGCCGATATGTTAGGTTCTTGGAGAGAGGCTCTCACTTTGTATACATAGTTTCACTGTACTACAAATTTCTTTAAAGATGCTCACCGGAAATGTGGCTTTGGTTTTATTTCGAAATGTTTGAGAAGATTTGGGACGTTTTCTACCCCGTTTTAGTGATCTGGCATCCTTTCAGACGCCAAAAAACACCGGATGAACTTTGCTAAGAAAAAAATCTTGTTATATTCAATAATAACCTTATAGGTTACAAACTCCAGCTGCATTACAGGATACCCAGAATCCCTTGTCAACGAACAAAAAATTCTTCTCACTCGAACGCTATTCTTGTCTTACGGAAGTATATTCCCTTGTTCCCCGATTTTTGCCTGGCACTTACTAATATGGGGCCGCAGGATTAGTCCGTTTGCGAGTGAAGAAATATGTCCGTGTGAGGGAGCAGAACAGAGAATGTGTCCCCGTTGGAGATGAAAGTGTTACGGAGAGACGAACTGCGAGAAGGTAAGGGATCTTCTTGAGGTAATGCACCACCCGGATAACCTAATGAGAATATTCAATAAATCGTCCTCTTCCTTGGTTCTCACATCTGTGACAAGAAAGTTGATAACGTGACAGGCAAGAAAACATCGAGATCTCGGGAGATCAGAATAACAAAATAACCACAACAAAATGATAGCAAGGCAAGACGATAGTGATGAATCAGCTAAATGGTCGAAAAAGCATTTATGGAGTCCCCTTGAATGATACCCGCTTCTGGAAGGTCTGATTAGAACTATGAAATAACAAAATTCGTTGTGATACTTTGATTTTTATTACAAATGGCCAAATCTCAACACAAAATCGCTAAAGTCATGGCCGGTGACTTTATGAAATTTATAAGCTTAAAATTTATCGACTGGAGGCTTCGATCCGCCGGCCAAGCATAAGGTTGCGACCTGCGCTGGCATTGGTCTCAGAAACCACTTTTAGCATAATTGATACTGACACTTAAATGGTTAAAGAGTCATCAACCAAACTGTTGTAATGTGTAAGTTACGGAGCCTAACAAACAAAAATAAGAACAGAGAAACAATGCAAATATTTTAAAGTAGTAATGGTTAGTTTAACTTAAAATTTCGAACCCCATTGGTTCATTGATCTTTTATGACTTAACTGTTGGTCACGTGATGTGACCAACATATGACGTGCATGAACACTAATAACACTTATACGATATTAACGCATTGATTTATAATCACTCAATTATACATAAATACATTTTTGTTCTTTTAAAAAATATTCTTTTATGACAGCGCTTCACGTGGATGAATTAGAATGCCCATCTTCTAACTTGACACGCAATAAATCGATCATCGGGATTTGAAAAGATATTCAGCACTAAAACAATTGTGCGAGTATATGCTTGCTTTATGAATGCTAACAAGAACATTGTATGTATTCCAAGTACGTACGCCTTTACTAATAACACATTATAACCTATAATAAAAACACACACTCGTCACTCTCTTTTTAAAGATTTCGATGTCAAATTGTGATTACCCATATTAAATAATCCAGTCGTCCGTTTGCTTTTAATGCCAGCCTTATCGTACTTAAGGAAACATAAAAAGCGTTTGATAGTCACATGCTTAGTACTCTTTATACACATAACTGATAGCATATTAAATTATACTGTATTACCATATCGTACTGTATCCTAAATCTTTCATCACATAAAGCTAACACTCGATAATTGGGATATCTATGTACAAGGCTCATGGTGTGAATCTATTAAACGGTTAGAGACAATTACGATGTAAAACAATTTAACCAAAACTGAAATGTAGACTCATGCGAAGGGACGCGTGACAGTAATAGGCAGTTAAGGAAGACTGGGTTCCAGCCATTTGCAAGGAATACTCTGCATTCCTTTCTACCAGCATAACAGCATTGTCTCTAGCGATACTCCAGCCTCATGGACAACGAGAATGAAACATGTGACAGTGAAGAATGATTTTGCCTCTGCATTCGCTCTGACAAAACTTCGATACAGACTGAGCTCTTGGACGACATAGTTTGTTTATCACCAGCAGCGTTCTGTTACTTTCAGTTTTCCTAAAGCAATACATCCCTGTACCAGGAAAACACAACTCACGAACAATAGACTTCACACTAATCAAGCATGACTTGGCCGTCACAGGTTACACGCGCGTACTGTGGGTTCGATTGAAGAAAATGTGAGTAAAACGGCTTTAAATAGTACATGGATCAGCAATTCATTTATGACTCAAATTTATGACATTTGGTCATTTTGATCACACTCACAAGCGATTTATGAGTCAAATGGACCGTCCGGGCAAAGATATCCACGTCACGTACTTTGTTATGATGTAACCAGTTTATTATGTGGAATGGTGCATAAGGTTACGTTGCTCTGTTTCGGTATCCAAGTCGTCGATTAAACTCTTTCCTTCCTTGAAGCTCGACCGTTTACCCATTGAGGAGACAGTGGACAACCTCTTGTTGTTTACATTTTGCGCATGCACGCCGATGGGCTCACTGCTGACTTCCGGTCGTTGGATTTTAAACTGCAATAAGGTATCAATAGCAACTGTTATTTGGATATTAGGTACGTATGCTTTTCCGATTACAGGGTGTTTCAAATAGCGCCCTATATATTTCAATGCCAAATTTGTGCCTTAAACATATTTTCACGTCTTTTCGTAGAGAGGAAGCCTGGGGATTCTGTTGACGTCAGTATGAATTAAATTTGACAATATACTAATCAGCAGTGGATAAAACCATTACATGCGCGCACCCAGCCTTCAATATGGGGGGCTCGAACTTAGGTCTAATGTCACACAATACCAGGACCTCTGTTGAAATGCCAATACGTTCCCTGTAATGCGTTAAGTTGCGCGCTTTTCATATTCAAAAAATAGTGAGGCGCAAAAGAAATTTACAACGCGTATGTTTGTGAGATTTGTAAACTGTATCGCGCAGAATAGACCATCAAGGCCAATGTCTTAAAAACATGCATCATTTACAGCGGCATAAAGCATTACACAAAAAGACGCATGTCATTTTTGTAGATATGTAACTCAAACAATTCAACACAATGGTACACGTGCAGATTAAGACTTGTAGATACTTGTCCTGACATTTAATTTTAGATCCAAAAAGCACGATAAGGATTAACGAAAAAGGGAAGTTCTCGTTATACAAACTGTTCGATTCGGAGGGTGATATCATGACATAAGGACTGAGAGAGGAATACTTCCCGAAAGTAAAGTGAGAGGACAACATTGCACTCCTGATGGTCATGTGAACTGATACGCCCGAGGGACATTTGTTTAGTTACACGACCACTGATAAATCACGCCTCGAAATTTTTTACTCGTTTTAGCTTAGTCTGTTCCTACCTGTTTTGAATTATTGACTTTGTCTGCTCCCTGGTCAGATTTTATGATTTCTATTGGGCCTGATTGGTCGGATCGCGACATCCGACGTTCAGGCAACATGATATTGCCACTTTAAAAGCTGGCCAGTATTGTGCTATAACGGAAGTTGTCTTACCAGTCATAAGACAGAGACATCAGCGGTAATGTAATACAAATTTCAAACATCCTTTTGAAGGAATCCATGCTCTTTGTTTTCAGGTATTGCAAAGGTACCAAACGACTTACCGACGTCGTCGTGTCAACACTAGCAAGGTTCACTACAAAACTTTCGTCCTTGATAGATGACCGTCTATTTACCTGGAATCCCTAAAGATTGTAAATGAGCAATTTTTAAAAAGGTGTGTCTACCTGTGTACATTTGCTGAAACAACACCGACTAACAACTTAGGATGAAGAGCAGATATTGTTAATAGGAAGTTAATTTACCATTATACACCTGACCAAAAACTACTGTCGTCAACAAATATATACATACATACATACATACATACATACATACATACATACATACATACATACATACATATATGAAGATTTTCTGAACTTGAGGTAAGGGCTGTGCCGCAAAAAGCAGATTTTACGTTACAGTCGGCAGCGACGGAGAGTTGAACGCTGCGAGCAGACGATCACCTCAGTAAAAAACACATACTCGATGTTAGGTCGCAAATTCCTGAGAAATAATTGAAGAATTTGGAATTTAGAAGAAAAAAATAATGATTGTTTTGGTTTCCGGCCACGTGATGCCATCAGTGGAAGACGTTGATCATTTGACATCATTCATGCAATAATGATTGTGTATATTACGAAGATTATGAAAACGAGCTTGACAGGTATTATGAGTATCGACAGATATGGAAATGGGCGGATGAGGAAAACATTCAGGTCATAGGTGAAACAGATACTGGGTTAGAGCTCGCCGTATCGGCAGATTTTGAGGCCGTACGAACTCAACCCTCCCTCACCGGCGTCTTTGGCGAGTGAAGCAGAGTCGGAGCCTACTCAGTGTGCGAACAGTCCTGACTGCAGAGCTGACATTTCTGAGATTGAATCACGATTTAATTTCTATCCACTTTTAGTGTGAGAGTAATATGTGTTTCGAACCTTAAATTTATATCCGAAGCTTTTACCCTTACTGTCAAGATCCTGTCGCGAATAGTGACCATACTGATTTCATTTCTTGTAATGCTCTGAGAACGACATTAGAAAACTTACATGTTTGTGCTCGAATCACGATTGGCTTAAATTTGAGTCTGCGTCTGAGAATAAGCTGAGTTAGGAAATTAGCTCTGGGCCGAGTTTTGTAGCGCATTTGTGTTTCTAGCTCAAATTTCTTCAAAAGGTACGGCTCATTCGTACACGTACTTCCTCCTAATTTCATGCCACGATTATCATTGGAAACTATTTTTGAACACATACCTCGTTATCATAGTCGTTTGCACCTCTTTCTGCTCGCATCAACCGCAGGTGGTAAAGATCATCGGACGCAATACTAACGTCATCTTCGCGAGACTTGAGACTGTGAATACAAAGGGATTTTCGGACATTCCATGAAATTTATTACTTTTTGAATTACATGAACATCTCTATGAGACGATAGATTTTCTAAGTATTGCGCGGTGTCAGCTTATACATTGAAGCAGTAACGTGATTTGTCGCTGCAGGTTTGCAAACAAATGTGTTCTTTGCTGGTTCCTCATTCTCCTTGTTAGATTCATGAATCGTCATGAAAATGTGATTTGACCCTCAGGCCAATATTACATATGAAAACAGCAGATGGCTTATATGCGTATATCTGATCGGAGTTTTAGATACTGCAGAATTCAGTGAGAGGAAAACAGTAGAAATTCAAACCAGGGATTATTCGGCGATTAAATGAAAAGAAATGCTTAAAAGTTGTTGCTTCCAGTAACAGTTATGCTCTCCCTCCCTCTCCCTCCCTCTC
>NMRA01000344.1:419297-436875 GCA_002633005.1 Phoronis australis | reverse complement strand
CGTCACGTTTCCCTCCTTTCACCCCCCCCCAACCATCTCCCTCTCCCTTCCGTCCTTCTGTTGGCCCTCCCTCTCCTTCGATCAATGCCGTCCCTCATATACTCTTGTTTAATTACTCTCTCGACATTGGCCACCTATTTATACAAAAAATCCCAGAGAATGTATTGTTGACCGTTGAAATGACATTAGTTAGAATTAATTCATACAATATCTGACTTACGCTTGCTTATATCTATTAGCCTTTCTCAACTTGATTCCACAGGCAAGACTGATGACGAAAATGACCAGAAAGAGTACTCCCCCGGCTGTTCCACAGATTAACGCTATAACTGTTGCCGTTGACTGACACTTGTCGCTGAAGGCATCCAGCTGAATGTATCCTGGGGAACATCTAAAATATCCAAAGAGCGATCCCACTTAAGCGATAACATTCTACAATAATAGAAATATTATTGAATCAACTAACCAAAGGTGTTGCAATAGTGAAGAGTGAGTTTAAAATATAAATCGATTACGATTGAGTAACTTGTAATATAAGCGGTGGAAGTTACAACTCACCTGCACTCTGGTTGGTAGGTCCTATTCAGGTAGCAAGAAGCATTTCTGTAAGCACATATTCCCTCTGAGTAGGCATCACACGCCCCTTTGCATTGGGGATATGCGTCGTTGACGATGACGCATTTGTGGCCTCTCGGACAGCTATTTGCTTTCTTGCACAGTCTTTGTAGAGTGATAGCAACTAAAAATAACGACTATCCGATCAATATGCAGTTTCTGTGTGCCGGGGAAATTATTACTGTTACTTTCATGTGCACTTCTGTAGTACAGTTCTATGCAGTAGTATTCTCATGAATAAGCAAATGTTTGTCATTTTTTGTTGAAAACTGCAAACAGCAGTGGAACTGGCAAATGATCAAGCCTGTCTTTACGATCCTGCTTCGATATAGAATTACAGTTAAAGTGTCAGGGTATCAGTCTATTTTTTATGGGAAAGGTACCTAGAATTCCCTGCCAGCGCCCGCCTCTCCAATCTTGCACGCAGAATTAGTCTCTCGCGCACGCTTTTCTCTTCCCGCGGAGGTATGTCCCCCAGACAATTCTTGCGTTTCATAAACATATTCCCTTTGCTCGCGGACAGACCATCTTTGCTCCGCACACTATTCCTTTCCCGAAAAAGCATTTTTTTTACTGTTGGACGCAGCACCTTCTCTTGGACCCTTGATACCTGCTCACAGATCAACTGTGAAAACTCTGACTTGCAAACACGCACATTGGCAACGTTATTGAGGCGACAGTGAAAATGCTATAAAACTCACTTTACGCTCAAAATATACGTCAGTTGTCTTCGTGGTTCGTATGTCGTGATCCCGCAAACACGATAATTGGGAAAGTATCCATCAACTTGCTATAAAACTTGATGAAATGAATCATATTCAAGTTATGCACTGAGAAAACTCATTAATTTCTTATTTGATTTAAGACATCAAGACGAATGTAACAACACTTGAAATAGTCTAACAGTTTGATCGATAACTTTGGCCGTCCGTGAGCAAAGAAGTATGGTTGTGAGACGACAAAAGTGATCAAGGAGAGTGAAATGTTCGTCCGTGATAGAGGAATGGTGCGCGCGAGAAAAACATTGTGGGGGTAAGCAGGGCAGCTGCATGCAGACAGGAAAGTTTAGATGCCCTGTACGGGTTAATGCGCACACGAGCGCACAAGACGCCTCCCAGGCAGGAGACTTGTCATAACGTTAAAAATACCTTAGTACAGCCATATACATATACATTCTTCGCTGAAAACACGCCTGGACTTTTTGTTTGACAGCTTAACACAGACTCGCTCCTGGTGTCGAAATAATCTCCTTTCATCAGGAGTGCATCTATGAAGCGAAACACCGAGAGACGTAACAGAAAACAAACAAATTAAAACACTAGTTATGTTTTATTGCGAATAATGGTATTGTCTACTATTTTTTGCCTAGTTATTTTCGGCCACGATGGTGTAAAAAATGATCTTGAATGGACCTGCCCTTCAAGTGCATTGACAATTGTCGGGATAGGGAACACACTGTGTGCCCAATGTAGCGTTGTTCACGAGAACAACGTTACATTAAAGTAGTAGATAATGCTATCATTCGCTATCCCTATTGATCAGTCACGAAAACCTGTGCTGAAGAAACAGCTCAAGTTGTACCGCACGTTGGCTCTGTTTCGTTAATCTAATTGTACATCGACAAGGCAACTCTCAGACTTCGCACATGTCAGCTTGTTACTTCGCGTAATTTAGCAGTTGTGGGGAACTAGGCAGTTACCCCCACTCACGTTTACGCACTCATCGAAAGCGACTGGCAGTGACTGAGTTGTAACCATTAGAGTGCGATAGGAAGCACTTGCAATTTGCAATCACGTGACTTACATACAGACTTGCGTATTTACGGTAACTTAGATATTTGGCTAGTTATACATAGGCAGATTTAGGGGGGGGGCAGGGGGCCCGCCCCCCCCCACCTTGGCTGCCTCAAAAAAATAAAACAGCAAGAGCGTAGGGAAATGTTGAGTTTATTAAATAACCCCGGTAACTAAAATTATACTGTTGAAACAAGATTTATATGTGTGCAGTTTTAGTGTTTGGGGGGCTCAGATCCAATTTCGAGTGTCAAATTCGGAACACGGCGCATTCTAAACGGAACTATGGCTAAGTATAGGCTCTCCCGCGATATCCCAGGCGACCGGCAGTGGCCCTGCGCACTACGACTCCGTTTCTGTCGTCTGCTCCACTGTGCAATGAAGAAAATTTAGTTCATTTTTTAAAGAAAATGGAACCTGAGTGACGATGGAAAAACAGAAGCTGCTGGTCAGATGTGAATTTTAATTGAAGCCTTAGTGAATCACTCAGAAACTCATAACTCTCTCTTTGTGAAACCTTAACGCAATCCCGTCATTATTGCCAAAACAAAAACGGATTTGGTCTTTTGGGCATTTGAAGACTATTTTAAATACAACAAATTTGTTAAGAACCGATTGCACAAAATATAAAACGTATAATAAGCATTACAAAAAGAAGTAGGTTTCGCGCGCAAACGCTGTGGACTATAAACAAGTAGGTCTCTTAGTACGAGGTTAGTAGTTATATCGCGGTGGGGTAGTGGTAAAGCACGCGCCCCTTATCCGCCAGGTCGTGAGTTCGAGTCTGTGGTATTTGCAGTTTTTCCTGTTTGACAAGTTCCCCGCGTTTTTTTGCCTTTTTTTCTTGGATAATACTTCAGGAATCAAATAAAATGCTTGATTTTTAGAGGGCAAATCCCCCTCCCGACCTCACTCCCCCCATTCGGTGCTATACGCATCTAGGTTACAATCGTGGTTGGCGCAAATGCTTACAGCCCGACAAAATGTTGGGCCCCCCTTGTGATATCCTAGATCCGCCACTGGTTATATGCTTTCCATCAGTATTCATTTTGATGCAACTGACCAGTTTTCTTTAAATATAATCCTTAAGATCAAATTTTGAGTAAATTTCCACATTTCAACGAGAGCATCGTCCGCAGAATTGGTCCACGCCATAGACATCACATCATGATGATGTCTATGGTCCAAGCATTCGCCATTTTGTTGTGTTTTAGTGTAAAATTAGGTCACATGACCATCACATGGTCGTTAAAAGATCACCACTAGTTGCAGCGAGGCGTACATCGGGGTGGATCAGCAAAACTGAGTGGAACCAGTGGCGAGAAAGTAGAGCATGCGCAACTGACGGCAACCGAGCGATCAGTTGTACGCCATCAGTAGTAAGAAGACGCATATCGGCCAAACTCGCAAACAGATCAGTTTCCGTCAGTTGCTCTCAGTTGTCGGTAACCTGTTTACAACTGTTTGTGTCCACTTTTAAGGCCGATGTACGCTAGGCTTAGGTGGTGGGCTTCCTCTTATGTGATACACTAACACTCTCTGATTTTATGACCCTCTTCCTGCTGTCAACATGTATTTCACTGTTTATTTCTCTTTGTATATCTTCATTTCACTCATTTCCTGATGATAAGACATGCAGTCTCGAAATATAGGTAGTGTTCAAATTTGTTTTGCTGTTATGTCTCTCTACATAGCTGCACGCATGGAGAATGGAGATTGTTTCGACACTACGAGCAAGTGTGTATTAAGCTGTGAAAAAAGACCAGTCTTGTTTCCAAGAAAGTATGTGTTAACGTAGGCTGCTACAAAACTTGACTGATACACATATACATGAGCATATACATGTACATGTTCTTGGATGTGTATAACCATATGTTTATGTATACATGCATGTGTGTATGTTTGTATGTATGGTTTTGAGTATGTATGTATATATTAACGTATCCCAGTAGTAGTTTCACTTCTCGGGTTACAACCCTATTGGACAGATCATATTTAAAAAGCAGGGACTGCGTTGTTTCACAGCGTTTTGTCAAGTTTAATGACTTCAAGAAGTGTAGCCCATCAATCAATAATCCAAAAATGTGTTTCTGGCCTTAAAACGCATACTGCCCCCGTATATCTTGTAAGCAGGGCGTTTACCCCGGCCATGTGGTGTTCTTGTGACTGATTTTGGTTTCTTCATTTGTACTTCTTGCACACCCTTTTCATATTTATGACAAACCAATTGTTTATAATACTAATTGCTGTCGCACTTATTTAAGAAGTCATACATATCGCTTGTAACCATTTCCTGGTGGATTGGTTTGATAAATTCAATTTCAACCCTCATCAAGTGAACTGACTTGGCCCAGCAAAACATCAAAGTAGCCCTTCCATTTTGTGGATGCCCGGCGGAGTATTTCAATTATCAAAGTAGCGGTAGATAAAGTGCTTGTCATTTTTATAATCATTTTGCGTTTTGGGTATAGCTAATGATTAAAAAAACAGCAATGCATCGCTGATATCAAGCTCCATCGGTAGGAAAATGATACATACCATATTCTGCATACTTTTCTACGTCAGGGAATTTCCAAATGCCGTTGATCGTTGTTTGCGTTTTGTTCAGAATAAAGGTTACTTGCAAGTCCTTAATGTCTTTCATTACTTTAGCCAACACATTGATGAACTCGTTTTGGCCTGGTGTTCTTGTAGGGGAGGTTTGTCGAGCTTTCTCTAACAGTGTGTCCATTGAGAAGACCAGATCAAGCAAAACAATCACACTTCCATTTTGAAATCCAGTGACTGCAACGTTTTGGAAACCCTCTATCGACTTGGTGTAAGCTTCCTTCAACTAAACGAAAAAACACTTTTATAACTGAAAGCAGGCAAAAAATATATTAAGTTATTATAGGATTTGGACAGACTGGCAAGTTATGAATTCATCAGGGGTCAAAAACGTTTCGCTTTGTTGACCTTCCCTTCGTGTTTAAAACAGTAGACAAGACTGTTTGCAGAGTTACTGCATAGATTTAAACTCAGTAGAAGTATGGTTTTCCGAAGCATAAAAAATGATTTGTTTACATTTACCAATGAATCTGCCATCAATTTGTTCTCGTTACTACGTCTTTTTAGTAAGATTTAGCAGTAGCCATAACGTGATCAAATGCCATGTGATCTATTACAGAGGCGGATCTACAGGGGGGTTCAGGGGGTTTAAACCCCCCCCCTCGGGACAGGATCAAAAATAAAAACTGGAAAAAAAAATCGCCAGGAAAACGAAATTAGCTACTAAAAATCCCAAAAAATCTTACACGGGAGGAGGGAAACCCTCTCGCAACCTTCCTGCTACGCACCTCGGATTCTCTCGAATCCTAACCCCCCTTACTGAAATCGTAGATCTGCCACTATATTACGTCACAGGTAGCCAACAAATGATAGTCGGGTTCTGGATAACTACAACATTGAGTTTTTTCTATTGCATCTTTGTTTTTTATTTTTAAGGATAATTGTAAGAATCTTTTGATACTGAACTGAGTTCTTTCAAGCACATGTCGCCACATACCGGCAAATGGCGGCTTGTGACGAACAATCAGCTGAGTTAATGTACGTTCATTCGATGAGATGTTCGTCAGTTTCAGCTAAGTTATCATGTACACAAAGTTATGTTTGTGAAACGTAAACCGCGTTTTGGATTAAATTGAATTATTTGGGCGATTTTGTCAAACTTTGAGGTCCCATGGAATAGTCATTGACGTTTTAGCAACAGCTTCCGTCGAATTTTCCGTTCATTTCATTCGAAATTCGTGCTTAATTTCCGAGTTGATTAGCTCATACTTCTCAGTTATGATCGAACTAAATTCACACTTGTCCTCAAGTTTCTGTGTGCGTCAACTTGGACTTTTAGGACGTCAGGATGACCTGAGAGATGGGAGCTGTAACCCAACACCTCACTCAGACCTATTGTATCGTGTTGTAGCAGCATCACCTATGGAGCAGCCAAATACCTCTCTAAAGTACTGAGACCGCTAATATGAAACATCATCCATAGTGCTCTCAACAGTCAAGACTTTTTCGATAAACTCCGACATATAGAAGTAACCCCTGGTAACAACTTGGTTTCATTCGTTGTTAGGGCACTGTTCACAGTGTTCCTATCAATACTAGATTGTTTGGATATTGATACTCTGTTATCACAACGTATCGAAATTTCTGTTGATCAAATTTGCCAGCTGCTGAGTTTCTGTATCACTACTACGAGCTTTCAGTGTAACAACCAGTTTTACCAACAGTGACAAAGAGAGGCTATGGGGTCCCCAGTTTCACCAATTGTTGCAGACATCTACATGGATGACTTTGAAAGATAAACTTTATAAATTACCCTACATCATCCTAGTACCTGACTGAGATACGTGGACAACACGTTCGTAGTCATACATGAGAACCTCCTCGACAGTTTCTTCGCAAACACCAACAGCATCGACCGTCACATTCAATTCACCATGGGCCTGAGAACGGCAGCAAACTGCCACTCCTGGACTTATGCAAACACATCAACGATGACTGTTCCACCAAGATTTCTGTGTACTGCAAGCCCATTCACACTGATCAATACATGAACTTTGCTCAAACCAACCCGCACAGCAGAACGCATAGTGCTACTCACCCTCATCGACAGAGGAGAGAGCTATGTTACATTGACCAAGTCCACAAGAATGAGACTGCCAATGATTGTGAAATCTGAGCACTTACCCTTCCACAACACCAACGTAGCCCCAATCTAGGCACCGACAGGGATGAGCTCAGACAACCATCCATATTCATTCCCTACTTCAAGAATCTTTCTGAACAACTGCCATGCACCTTCAAATCACATGAGGTCAAGACATTATTGAAACCTGTCGCAGAATGTGTTATTGTGTTTTGCTTCATCCATCGTATTACATCACTTACTGTTGTTGTTTACCACCACTTTCTCTGCATGCAGAAGATGAGTAATACTTCCTATTCCTAGAACTGTTTATTTGTCAGCATAGTGCATCCTTTATTTGTTCATTTATTTGGTTGATTAATTTGTGTTTCTCTGGTCTCTATATATATCACTTTGACTTATATTTTAAGTTGCAGCTTCAGTAGTATCAGTAGCTTCAGTAGTATGAGTTGATTAGCAGTTGTTTCTCCGCATTGAGAGTTGTCCTCATCATCCGTTGACAGTCTTCAATATACTAGTCAAAGCTCATCTCTTGTTCTTGCCTACGAACCACCTTGTACACAGCCAAACCGCTTTAGCCCCCCTCCCACTTTTTTCAGTGCTGCGCCGCCCATGATAGGAGAAACCAAACGACATCTAGGCACAAGGACGAAGGAAACTTTAAAACTTGACAGACCCAGAGCCGTAGGGAACCACACCCTCAACACTGATCACTCCATCGACAAGTGTATCGCCAGAGAAGAACACTTAGTACTCAAGGTAGGTTAAGGAGACTGTCTTCATTAGGATCAAGTCCCATTTTGAACAGTGGTCAAGGGGTACAAATCCCAGTGGTGCGCCATCTGATTCTAAAACCAGGTCAACCTGACACGGGAAATCCAGTCAGTGAACAAGGGCTTTAGAGAAAGGGCGGAAAACTCTGACTCAACAGACTTAGTAAGCGATTTAGACATTTAACATTATATCATAGGAAAGCAATGAAAAAAATTTCATCGCTCAAACATGGTTGAAAATGTCGAAATGTTCATTGTTTAGTGATATCCTTCGACTGACGAAACTCATCCTGCTTTCGAAACTAATGATTAAGCTTCCAATCGTGAACAAACTCAGACAAATATCGTAGTTTTGTGTTACATAATTAATTTTTGGAATTTAGAATTCCCATGAATAAGACCGCTTGCTTTAAACTTGAGATATAGTAGACTGAACTAACTTGGAATTCCATATGTATTGCGATGTTCAAGTTTAAACACGATCAACTAAATAAGGTAATTTCAGAACATGACGTATTTGATCTAGTACTGCTGTTGGGCTTGGAGGGAAGAAGCTGGTGTTACTATATTTAGTAGTGTACACGTCAACGTCATATGGAATTTAGCGAATATAGCATTGAACGAGCTTAGGCGGGGTAAATTCCATTTGTTTCTCGCGTGTCAGCCGAGTTACAACGCTGCGTAAGTAGCCTAATGATTTCTAAATGTCTAAACGATCAATCTATGCGTTATCTAAGATACATCGCCCTGTTTTGTAAGTTCTTATGTTCCCTAGACAAAATTAAGTTGTGAATTAAAGGTTTCAATTCGTACCAATAAGAAAGAGTCTTCATACACTTTAGTTCGCTATTGCCAATGGGCAGTGATAAACTGACCAACAAATGCTTAGTCGACTTCGATGCTTTAGTTTCCTTCGCATTTCAATGCGATAGGAGAGCAATGCGTTGTTTAACTGAATGAGACGAAGTTCTATATACCTGGGTCTGTATTTCTCTTATGTAGTCTTGAGTGGACTCAAGTGTTTTATTCAACAGATCATCGTTCCATTGAAATGTTTCACCCAACTTGAACGAAGCGTTTACAGTCAAAGGTTCACCTGTTAAATGTACAACATCATTTGTAAGCAAAATGTCACATCAGTTCTGCTGCCAAGTTGACAAGATGATTCTACAAGACGATTACTGTCGCAGGGTAATGACACTTTTCTTGGTCAGAACTCTCAGTTGTGGGCCTAACATGAATGTAGCTGCTTTATTTACTACCCTAAACATAAAGCAACAGGCTTGTTGAGGCAAGGAAGATATGCAGGAAATTCACCGTACTCAATTTAAACAAAGCACTTAGTGAAATGATAATTACCCAATATAGCACGTTTATGTCATATGCCAAGACTACTGTATATCATGTGTGCGTTCGAGCACGTAAAGCTTCCAGCACTGTTTTATAAAAAGGGTTAACGGAGAGACTTATACTCATCATTGTCAAACACTTACAAGTGAATTAAAACAATGTCGTCTACCTGTTATTATATTCAACGGAGGAAATGAAGAAGGGTTTGGAGACTTGGTAGTAGGAGGTGTTACTGTAGCAGTGCTTATTTTGGTGGTTGCCTCAGCGGGCACAAATTTGCAATGTGGAAGTGTTCCATTGACTTCTACACAAGCGTAACCTTCGCGACAAATGTCATTTCTGTCGCATGCACCTTGAAGAGTGGTGGCAACTGGAAAAAGCACGTTAACTAGATATAGCATGACGGTCATGTTTATAGCATTGCATTTCTACAGTTAGAAAAGTACACAGTCAAGGACACCTTTATGTCAGACTTCGTGTTACTTAGTTATGTTTTACCCACATCTTTCGACATTCAGTATGCGTTGATACATCTGCACTAATGCTGATACTTTCATTTATAGGCATGCATGACCGCGCAGCAGCACTGGGCCATCCCGATATGACCTGGGTTCTATGTGTCCCGGATTATATGTGTCCCGTCTTACGCATATCGGGGTTCTTTGTGTCCCGGGTTCTATTTATGTAGTTTTTTTCTGTGCATTGGTCAGGGTTCAATGTATTTCGGGTTCTGTGTGTCCCAGCGTGGTAGTTTTTATTACCCCCCCACCCCACCGGTGTAGAGAATGTCCTAGCCGCATGTATTTGATAGTCAAAATGCGGCCGCGTTATTTAGTGAATTACTCGGATTTTTTATTCAAACACACGCATTTGCTCCAGGGCGACAATGGTTACTTTTTGGTTCAATGTGTTAAGCGATCGACTAGCGAAGAAAATCAACATAAGATCACCGTTTACGACCTAGCCAAAGTCTCTCACAGTAAAGGCGCATTATCAAGATCGAGTTCGCATTCGAAAATTCCAGGGTGCATTGCTTGATCTGATAACGACCAAGGTTCGATAAGGATGCATAAAAACAGCCCATTACTTGTTTACTTGTCGAATTTTTACCCATCTGACGTAGGCCTATCTTACTCTGTCTTGATTTTTAGCATTTCGCACTCTACACGTCGCATCTTTGTCGGATCGTTAATAAAGTTAGAAACAACGTGTATCCTCTTTATATCTATAGTCGACTGTTGTTCTTCGCCGAGGACGGATACACGAGTGCACAGTTCACTCACAGAAAATTTGATCATTTGATTATTCTCCTTGGCCAGCATCGGTTTCTAGTGGTTCCCAGGATATGCCTTCGAGTAATTTATGCTATTAGCAACACATTTTGACCTAGTTATGCATGCAAATCAGGGTTATTAAGGTCAAATGTTTTTCCCATATGAGGATTTAAAAGTCATCCCAAAATTGTCATGTGGACACAAAATGGAAATTTTAGCTAAAACTTGCACTCTCGTGGGCTTAGAGCCAGACTATAACGCAAAAGACGGAGACAAATAGAACCCGGGACAAATAGAACTTGGGACACGTGGAACCTGAAATCCGAACAACGCGACACGTAATACCCGGAACACAAGGAACCCGTGACGCAAGGCTACGCTCCCCTGCAGCAAAGAGCGGTCGTGGTGCAATTTCAATTTTGTTTCAAACCTCCCACATCTAATCACATACACAGAAAATGTTTTTTATCCTACGTCACCAATGCGAAGAGTAAATGTCTCCTGTTACTGCCAGGTGACGTTAAGAGTCTTGGGTGCCACATCATCAGTTGCCGTTATTTACTGAAAGTCTCCTATTGAGCGATACATACCACTTTCAGCGACAGTCTTGACGTCAAATGAGTTTCCAGAATAGTTTTTGTTCGTTGTTATGTTCTTTCCAGCTATGGAAAATGTTTTTGGTAATTCCTTAATGTCCTCCTTGATGTTCTCCAACACGTTTATAAAGGCTTGGTTGGTTGGTGCATTGGACGAGGAGTTTTGTGACGCCTTTTGTAATAGGCTATCTAGTGATAGAACCAGCTCGAATAACACTATCACACTTCCCTTTTTAAACCCTGTGACGTTAACTCTTTGGAACCCCGCCATCGATCTGTAGTCATTTTGCAGCTGTAAGTCAATGGCACGTTGTTAATTGATGAAATGAGGTTGTCATTGACTAAACAGACAGCATGAAGTCTCACTTCGGGCTCAAATAATATTATACAATATTAAGAGTGCTTACAAATATATGCAACTTATAATTCGGGTACTTTTTGAATAGAAAATGGTTTAAGACATACCTAGCCAAACAAGAAAGAAAATGTTACTCCCCTTGACATGGACACATTATGAAAACACTGGAGCTCCAGTCTATGACCTATCTTGAGACGATATTGTCCCGGAACTGATCCCAATGCGTGAGCAGTTGATTTTGATATCCGGGAAGTACTTTAACTCGAACTTTCTATAATATCAGTTGCTGTTCTAATAATCATATGTGGCATCACCAAACGTGTATGTGATGAGTACATATTTTATATCTAGTTATACATTAAGAAAGCTAGAATTCTTTGGGTAGAAACAAAAGTAACATTTTAAGGGCCAGCGTAGCATGGACCGGACATTGACCGCTAAAACTCCATTTCATGAGAAAACGAACTATAGATTTCCTTAATACGCTTTTCAGTATGTTTAACCGATTAGGAGCTTGTTTTGCAAAATACCCCGCTGGAAATGGATTTCAAATACACATTAAACTAATGAATCCCACCACGTCGTGGGTGGAAGACAGGACTGCAAGCCTTTAGTAGCATAATACGTTGTCGATAGAATGGAAATAACAGCAAAAGCGATCTCTTGCGATGACAAAGGTTACAAAGAGATAAGTAGGATGGCAATCTGAACGGGGCATAGCCTTGTTTACTTCAGTCGTTTTGTAAAGACAGTGCGCGCCAAAAATATCATGTAGAATGACACGGAATCCCATGCCATCGAAACGACTGAGCACAATTGGAATTCGTGTCATGTTGGCTGAGTACAAGGTGAATAGAACTAAAGTGATTCACTTCGACGGGTCATGACGGGCCACCAACAGTCATGCCGGGAAAACGGTGTTTTGTCCAACTACCTTAAGGTTATCTTATTTCCCGACAAGAGTGAATAATCTACTACGGGACGGTTGAGGAGAATTCATTGTGGTCGAAGTTAGCAATACTACATATGCTTTATATGGCGGTGTGTTTTATTTACATGTAATCTTTTTTAATGTGATCGTTTGCATTTCGAACTCAAGTAATAATCGCGGTAATAAAACATTCAGAAATTTTCCTCGATGTGGCCATGATCAAGCATATTTGTTTACTCTTTCATCCTTTACAAAATCTGTCTTAAATTTCCAGAATTTAATGAGCTAAACAGCATGTAGGCCTAAGTATATATAGTTATCTTGTTAAATCCACGTTAAGACACTATTAAAGGAGGAGCTAACCTTTTTCATGTCATTTTTGGTAAAAAGACGGTTCGTTGATTATCCCAGACATATGTTTCAGTTAATTACGACTTCCCGTAATTTTATTAATTATGCGTGCCCTACACCGGAGGTGACGTTTAGGGGGTTAAGAATTTCACGCCACTTTGTTTCTGCGTTAGAGTTTATTGTGAGGATCTCTTCCATTGTTGTTTTCGTGCTGGTTTCCTAAAATTGCCATCACCACGTCTCATTGACGAGTATTCTACGAAAAGAACTCACTTACGTTAGATTTAGGAATCGTTTAGTTTGAGGTACCCTGAAAATGTCTGGAGTTAGCAACCCATATCACAGACACAGTGCCGTGAGTGACGGAGACTGTTCATTAAAGTATTGACGAGGAATTTTTTCCCCAACAGTCAGTGGGTGGATAATGTTTGAAGCCGAGTACAGTGAGGCCGAAAAAGCACTGACAGCTGTTGGTGCAAATGCACGGTTTGCACTGTTGTGCTGACCTCATTGGATTGCCTAAGCTGTTCCCACTGGATGGTGACCTGAGCACCCAAACCGCTTACATCTCACCATGTGACTCTCTCGCCACACACTTGGAACCTTGTAAATAGCTCCAATACTTTTGTCAAGTACAGAATATACTTATCAAAGTTTGGCTCACCGGCCTGTTTACTGGACGACGAAGTCTCCTCCTCACTGAGTGTCGAACTGGGTCTGTATTCACTCCCACTACTCATTATCGTTGCAGGGCTGGAGACACCACCAGCACAGAGCAAATCATTGCTAGTTATCAGAATTGCATGCTCTGGGGGTGCGTTTGGAGGCAAGGGTGGCAGTAGATGAAGGGCCTCCAGTCACTGTAGAGGCCACAGCTCGCTTCAGAAATGCACTTCTCGGGGGCGGCGACAGGGCACTGCAGGGAATCAACAGCGACGGTACGGCACTTTTGTTCAGGCGTTGTTTTGCAGGAACTTTCATCTATTCCGTGTACATATCTCTTTCGTAATCTGACGGCAAAAATGCTTACAACACTCGGTACTTCTCCACTGCTTTGTACGTTACATGGACGGGTAACACTGCGTCCTTCGCAGCCAAGTACGTCTGAGTGTGTCATGTTTCGGAAAGCCATATATTGGCGTACCCAAAGTGCGCGAGACGATAATGATTACAACCCGGTACGCAGCAACCGCGTGGCATGTTGATTGACTCAAAAACACAACTGACGACCTAGCTTATCGCAACCTCTCATAGTCAGACTATATGAAAACAACATGGCGGGAAATTCTTAACCCCCTAAACGTCACTTCCAGAGTAAGGCACGACTAATTAATAAAATTACGGGAAGCCGTTCTTAACTGAAAAAAACATGTCTGGGATAATCAACGAACCGTATTTTTACTAAAAATTACATGAAAAAGTTGCCTTCTCTTTTAAAAATGAATTGTGAAAATCACTTATGTAACTTGACTAATGTGGCTAGACTTTAGTAAGTGCCGGCTTTCCAAGAGCTGGCGAGTGTTTTTCAGGGAAAGTAGTTGTGCTTATTCCTAACATGAACGCTTTCTCACCATGCAAAATAGTTAAATGTAAGGTACTGAATGATTTGTCATGCGCCCAGCATTGCCTTAAGTTCTCAAACTATGGTTCATAATACATTTTGCACGTATTTAGCTTTCTGGTCGCTCTGAAGCAGCCTTAACTGGGACGTATAACCCAAAATGTTGCAAAACAAAATTACGTGATAAACTTTCCTTTTGAGAATACTCGTGCGTGTTTTTAGGGTAGGTTTTCAGTCGGTGGCGATCACATCCAGAAACGGAGTTTTGGTTCTGTGGTAAAAATGTGTGCGTGATAAGGTTTTTAGTTGTGTGGTGCCGCCTTGTTAAGAGCGGATCTTCAACCTTCGGCATATACAAAAAAGGCTTAGCAACACGGGTTGAACGGTCTATACATGTACACTCTTTAAGTTGCAAAAATCCCCACGTATACCTGTGAACCAGTACAGTTGCATAATCAAGAAGATATCAGTTTTAAAACAAGATGTTTTAAATATATAATTAGTAAAACGCGCCTTTTTGGCGAAACACTCTATCTTATTAGCAAGTACATGCCTCTGACATAGCTTACGTTATTGTGACAACTTGGGCAAATTGTGACCTGCAACGCTTACCCAAATTGTCGCAAATTTGAAGCTGTGACAATTTGGAACAGTGTGACACTTTGGTCTTGTACAGTGCGCGTTGAGTAAAACGTTTTAATGCGCAGACAGGTAGGTACTCGTAACCATTTGGCGCTTCATAATATGCTATGTACACCTTCCTCGCTCAATATGATGGCGACTCAGTGAATGAAAGGATTGTGGATACCTATAGGAGTGCTTTATGCCTTGCGGGAGATTCGATTTGAGTGACAACAGTGTAACCTTTGTAATTGAATAAGTAGTAAACAAATTTCCACTCAATTGCGGTGGGTCTGGGATTTTTTTTCCTACCAATATCAATCTTAACATTAACTAGAAATGACGATTAACGATTCATCCACACAAGTATTCAGAATTGCAAAAACATTTAAAAGTAAAGCTCTGTGTATTCTTAACCGAAGAAATTTGCAATTTAAAAACATTGCAACATTCATCTAATAAGTCTTGAATTATTGACAAATAATCCGGTAAGTATCAAAGAACTTCATACATGTTTCATTTTTATATTGCAACTTTAGGTTTGCTCGACCCCAATACTCCTTAAAGCGTTGAACTTCTCTAGAGTTGTTGACAGTTTTAGTGTTCTTGTTTGTAACGGAAAACAGCAACACATGTCATGAAATCGATTCCAATAGAGTAAAAAATTCCAACATGACTAATGGTTTTAGCTAACTAAGCAGGGAGACACGCACCTTTAAACTTGATTGTTGAAGAGCAAGTTCTTTGTGGTTTGTATCTTGGAAATTTAAATCAAGATGCGCTTAAATTGAATTGCTCAGAAACATTAACCGATCGACTAGCCCGTTGTACGTTGTTCCTATCACTGTACATAAACACAGAAAAACAGTGCAAGACACTTTGCCGTAACAAAGTGGGCAAGTACTATGCAGGTTAATCCATAATATTGTGATAGGTAATGAGTATTTAAGAAAGTAGACTATTCAGATGTCAGTACAGATTGCCAAGTATGGTTCTTGCGCCCTTGTTATAAACAGAGTGTTGATGACAAAACATGATATTAGAATTTATTCTTTACTCGGAAACCTCACGTAGGCCTTACCTGTGTCTGTATAGCGAAACTGTACTTTTTAAAAACCGATGAATTTTCATCTTTAAGATCATCGTTCCAGCTCAGTGAAGCTTCCAGCTTCAACGAAGAGTTGACCTTCAACTTTTCACCTGTTCAAAAGAGAAATTGCATTTCAACCGAGGTAATTAGAAATATAATGATTTTTAGCAGTTGCCATTGAGCTATTAGGGAAAATGTAGAATTGGTATCGTTTATTCAAAAACACTGTGTGCAGGCTTAAAGTATATAGGGTGTTAGACACATTTTTAGTTAGGAATAGACTTAAGCTCCTGCCATGATAACAACGCATCATCAGAGATATAAACAGTCAGCGTGCCTTAAGATTATGTACATGTAGGATCTTATCGATTTGTCAATGTATTTTAACTATAGATTTTAACTCAATCAAACTTTACACTCACACACACACATATATATTTTGTCTGAAAGTAGAAAGTTTGTATAATTTGATTTTTGACTTGTTATCAACCTGATCATTAATTATATCACGTGGTCATGTAAAATTTAGCAAAACAGACAGATGCATCCATAAAAAACAACGGTATTACTAGCACGACCAAACTTTGATCGATATGAATGTTCAAGATGAAATCTTCAAAATGCTCTAAGAGTTTTTAAATTATCATTTCGTCTACGTTTTGTAGTACTTTTGAGTGTCTTTTTTCTTTAAAAAGCATAAAAGTCCTATTTTGTAAGGCCCTCATGCAAAAGTGGCATATCTTCAAATTAATCTCAAGCACCATTTTCGTGAACAGTGAATAAATCATGGTATCCGAATGTTTCTTGTGAATCCGCCGCTTCTGAGATATGATATTCCGAAAAGTGCATAATTTGGCTATTTTAGATGGTGCTATGTAAGCTTAAAGAATGCCCAAAATGAACACCAAACAATGCAATGAAAAACAAAAGGCACCTGTGTTTAAATTCAACGGAGGTGGCAGAGTAGACGCCGCCAACGAAGAGCTAGCGGTCCCAGTGGCCTTTCGCGTGTGCACTGTGGTTGTAGTAAGGTTGAGGGCAGATGCTTTGGAACTCGATAACGTAGACACTGTGTTCTTTGACGTACTGCTAGCGGTCGCAGTGGTCTTTGGCTTGTGCAATGTGGTTGTAGTAAGGTTGAGAGCAGATGACTTGGAACTCGATAAAGGGGACACCGTGTTCTTTGACGTACTGCTAGCGGTTGCAGTGGTATTTGGCGTGTGCAATGTGGTTGTATTAAAGTTGAGAGCAGATGTCTTGGAACTCGATAAAGTGGACATCGTATTCTTTGACGTACTGCTAGCGGTTGCAGTGGTATTTGGTGTGTGCAATGTGGTTGTAGTAAAGTTGAGAGCAGATGTCTTGGAACTCGATAAAGGGGACACCGTGTTCTTTGACGTACTGCTAGCGGTTGCAGTGGTCTTTGGCGTGTGCAATGTGGTTGTAGTAAAGTTGAGAGCAGATGTCTTGGAACTCGATAAAGTGGACATCGTATTCTTTGACGTACTGCTAGCGGTTGCAGTGGTATTTGGTGTGTGCAATGTGGTTGTAGTAAAGTTGAGAGCAGATGTCTTG
>NMRA01000344.1:389696-410254 GCA_002633005.1 Phoronis australis | reverse complement strand
CTCCCAGCGACTGTTATCTCCGAGCACGAATTATGCGAGTTACGCACTTCATACAAGACGTTACGAAGACAACGCCTATGGATAGTTGATAAAACGTGAATTAAAGTAAATAAACATAAGCAAATGTAACAGTTTCATAAAACGATACTCACAGGTGGACTGTGGGTGTTCTGTTGAACTTTCCCTTCTTTTTTACCGTAAGAATAATCGTGAAATTTCTCATAAATTACGAACGTCATTTTATTACAGAACCAAACAACCCATTGGTCCGAGAACGAGAGTTTTGAATCTGCAGATAGTTGAAAGAGAATTTAATTTTTAAACTTTCTTATTAATAAAACTGTGATTGCTCGACAAGGTTCTCGAGGTATCAAAATATGTCTAAACCTTTCCGTTCCGTAGTAGAAAATCATTTTCGTCAAATATCGTTCAAGTGCCAATAAGTAAACAAAAGTCACTTGTTTAACAATCATTCAAGCTTGAGCAACACAGCTTTGCATCGTGATCTTTCAATTAGTTTTAATGGTAGATAGCATTTGCTTATGGTTGAGAAGGGCCAGTTTGTTAGAAATAATCAGCCGATGAAGGTCCAAGTGCATATGAAGAAAATTCCCACACTTATTCAGTTTATTTTGTATACCGCTGATTTTGCAACTGCTCGGGCGTCTTGAATGAACTAGAAAAGGTGTCAACAATAGATAGCTTGACAGTCAACGGAACATCGCATACCATGGACAAAGAATACAACAACATCGCGTTCGACAGAGAGGCGATAGAGACCAAGAGTAAGGTTTTCGAAAAGACAATCATCTTAATGGACTTAGACTTGAGTGACAATAGAGTAGTCTATTGTAATAATAGCAGTAACAGTAACAGTGGAAGATGTCCTTTTAGTATTAGCAACAGTATTAGAACAAAATATAAATAGAGGCACGACCTAGTAGTATTACTAGTGGTAGTACTAGTATCAGTACCAGTAGTTGTACTAGTTTTCACTAGTAGAACTAGGAGTAGTGCTAGCAGTAGTAGTAGTTCTAATAGTTGTACCAGCAGCAGTAGTAGTACTAGTAGTATTACTAAGAATATCACTAGTACAAGTAGTAGCAACATTTTAAGTTAATGAATGAATATATGGCTACAGAAATGTTTTCAAAAAGTAAAAGTTAAGTTTGCTTGAATGGTCACCGCAAACTCTGTAGTACGTAGTTTCTACCATTAGTGTTATTTTTAATTACAAAGTAAAGATTCTTCCTTTACACCACTTCCTTCTATACGTTGGTATAGATCCGTTCCTTGCAAACAGGCTCTGTGAGCTGGCCAGATTATGCGCCAAATAAATAGTTCTGCCAATACACGTAAGCCACTCCATCAACATGCAGTGAACGTGTGGGTGCAAATTGTATTGCGATGTATTTTAAAGACAGTCATTGATACTGAATTACTAATGCTGGTCAAGTCAGGCTACTATGAATGTTACCTGTTGTATGCCCAGTTTGTTTCGAACGCAACACTGTGTATTTCCTGGTCTGTAATCAAGTCTGAGTCGGGTCCAAAGAGGTCTACTCCTGAGGAAACGGGTGTAATCTTATATATTAAGATATTGTTTACCTATACTGATAACGATATAAAGGTAGGTCACAGCTATTCTTTACCAAACTCTTAACCAAAAACGTATATCGGCTGTTTCATAAAATTTCTCCTAACAAGGAATCTACATAAAACTTTGGAACGAAGGCCTTTCATAAAAATAAACGTATGGAGGAAGGATAAAACATTGGAAGTAAACAAATCTTAAACATTTCAAAAAAATGCGATGTATGTTATTGTTCAGGCAGAACTGGTCACAAAATGTTGCTGCTAAGTACATATAGCAAGTGACCAGAGGCCAGAGCTACACCAACCGTGGTTAAAACATTGATTCTATGTGTAATTCAGCTGGCTCACTTTTCGTGACATCCAATGTGATTAATATCAAAGACCTAAGGTCGACTACCATGGTTAATTTTAGTTTGTCAAATTTAAAATTGCGAAGTATCTTTGTTAAAAATATTGAGAACAAGAAATATGAGAAGTGTATTGGAAAAATACACAAAGGCAAAATATCAAAGTAAATCAAAAAATAATAAATAGGGCAGCAAAGGTAATATATGTTACGAGAAATACATCATAAGCAAGAGGGTGACTCAGTAATCAGAGGTGAGCATTTGTAAGTAGGTGATTGGAGGGTGGGTAGGTACAGAACCTGTAGGATTTTGTCCAAGGTGGGTCAGGGTTGTAATAAACAGTAGATAGATTGGCTGACAAAGAGGTAGCAGCAAAAACAGGGAGGCAGGCTAACTAAAAACTGAGTCCTTAATGCAGATTGTTGATTAACGACAGCCAGGATGTTAACTGTATTTGATCACAAGAAATAATTTAAATAAGTAACAATTCCCATAATCATTCAAACCATTTACGATAATTTTATGTATAAGCGATCAAATGCAGGGAACAATAAAGAACCCAGCTCATCATTGGTTGATTGGCAACAGTTTCACGCAAAATCACCATTTGTTTCTATCATGAACGTTACATTAATAAATCAGTGGAAAGCAAAAAGTCATAAATTTTCAAGTAAATGTTGCTTCAGTCGTTCGCAGTGCAAGAAGCACCTTTGCTTTTTTACCGACAGGAGCCGTCATGTCTTGCCAATTTTTATTGCGCACACGCCTGCTAGACCTCTCTACCATCTATGAAACAACAATGTCAGCCAGTGAACGTGCAATGTGATTTCGCTAGGAGATTTGTCTCCCTCTCTACCGTCTTTGGTACTATAAACGGAATTACTCTTTCCAGTCACGTGTAATGCAATAACTTTGAATGTATCAAATTTAATTTTTCGAAGCCTCACAAGTTAACGATAGGAGCCACGTCAAAATGGCAAGCAGCTCGACGTTGTTTTGTGAAAACATGTCAGTTGAACTTTTCAAATAGTCATTTTAAATTGTTTTAAATTACAGACGACTTCGCGCTTGAGTTACGTCACGGAACGGTGTCCAAGATTTTTATTTGTAGTGTCATAACAGGACTTTTTAAAACAGTGCACAGACTCTTCATTTAAAAAACCTACATTATCTTTTCGTGGGATAAATCAAATATTTGAAACAAGGATCCCTCGGCCTTGGGAATATTTTTGTTTGAATTTGCCGACAGGCTAAATAATGTAAAATTGCAGAAATTGTCGGCAATCAAAATGGAAGAAAAAGCTGTCATGTAACTGACGTCATCGAAGTCGTCTCAAACAAATCGTGCTGTGGTAGCGATGGAAATGGAATTACGTGAGTATTGTAGTTTTGAAACAATAAATAAGGCGAACAATCACAAAAGACCATGGAAACAAACAATACGTTATCGTTCAATGCAAATGATATTGAAAAAATAAAACATCCATTTTGCTTGAATTTTCTGAATATGTCACATGTAAGTGAATTGCATACTGCGTCCCTACTGTGGCATCAGATATTTTGGTTGTCAGCAGAACTCGTTCAAAAGACTACATTTCATAATGTCGTACTGTCCTCGCCTATGAATGTGGCTGCTAGCCCTTCCCTGCTCATTTAGACACGAAGTTTGAGTGTCTCAAAGTAAAATTGAAATAGCCAAAAGGCATGCACAGGGCCGCTTGAAGTTGGGCTTGTGCGTCATGTGTCGCAGTTAAGCTAAACAGGGAGTATTTTGAATTTCTGGGTTCGTCACCTTGAAGGCAAATTGTGTTAGAAATAAACCCATACTGCAATCATCCACTTTTGGTCACTTGTTTTATTTTCTATTGATAAAAGTAAGATGTACCAGGTGATTTGCCTCCTTTTATCAATGTACTTTGTATGTCGTTCTCGGCTTGTTTAGTGATTTTGGCCTGTGCTCACGGTAATTGACAGGAATCCCAAACTTTTTGGAAGGTGGGACCACTGCAACCCATTATTTGGAAAACAATAAAAAAGGTATATCACGTCATTGTGGCTAGAAGTATTGTGTTATACGCAATGATATGGAATATTATAACTAATCCATAGTAGGAAATATTTCTAAATAAACAACGACCTTAAGTCAGATTTTGTAAATCAATTGCCTTATTGTGACTTACACAACTGTCATATCTTGTTACTCTAATAGTAAACATTAGAGTGATAATAAGATAAAACACAGCGATCCATAAAGGAGTCCAACGAACTAAAAACGATGTAGTTTCCTGAAAAAGATAACGCTAAATTAATGTATCAGGACTTCCAGACACTTAGATAATTCAGTACAAATCATGTTATCATGGAAAATGTGTGATGCATTATCATGCCACGTATCTTCATCAAAGATTTTATAGTTACCTAAGTTGGGATATAGTATCTTTGTTTTAATGATAAATTTTTTTCGTCGACGTTGTTTTCATCTATTTCCTCGTTGATTTTCTGAGCACCGACATGTGAGCAGTTGGTAGGAACTCGTATCGCAGCAAGACACTGGCGAAAGTGGGTAGAATTTGAGAAACACTTCGTGGCGTATAACATCAAAATCGCGGTTGTTAACCTGAATCATGGTACTCTTTCAATTAGATATTTCTTGAGAAATTGTTCGTTTCGTGTTCTTGACTTCACTCTGACCATCGACACCGTTTAGATTTTTGTATTGTGGAACAGGACGCCCGGGTGCTTGCCCGTCAAGTTGTCAGTTAGGCCTACAGATTAAGAACAATCCCCGTTATCTACAATTCTCTGAATTGTCTTTTAGACCAACATTTTGACCTTGGTGATAAGCAGATGGGGCGGAGCAAGACACCTGTTTGAACCTGTTTGACCTTCCGTGATAGTAGAGACTTTTGTATTGTTGCTGGTCTACTTCAGATGCTAGGGCTGGGGATGTGCACGTATCAAATATGTGACTGAACTATACAGTACTCTGTGTGAAATATATGTCACGAACAGTTTAACTAAATGACAATTGGCAATTAGCATAAAGTGGTGCCTTCATTTAAGATCTACAAGGAGTAATGCATTACAACTAGAAAACTAGTTATAATATCTTTGTTGAATGTAGGTTTTCCTTATAGAATTAGATATGTGGGATATTAGGGTGAGCACATAATGCAAGAACTGCGATTGGGCAGCAAAGAAACAACTTAGCAAAACAATTACAAACATAAATCCATGTAAGATGTATAAATATATAGACAAGTAGAGTTTTGCAAGTCATTACAGTTCCGCTGTTATACTGCGTTACGTAACAATGGAGTCAATAAACGTGAGAGAGGAAATTTTAGGGTAAGTAACATTTAGCTGGATATTTTGTTGTTGTTTGTTCTTCCAAATAACTGGAGACCTAGAGATCGGGGCAGGGCCTATTGCCCCTCTTCCCCCCACACCTATAAATTCGGTTCCTAGTGCTAAATTAGAATATCATAAATGTCCAGTTAGTTAGACTACCTAAACCTTAATACAAACAGAAATTGCACACATGCTGGGTCCTCAATATCTCAGTGTTAAGACCACTCGACCGGCAAGTTGGAGACTTGTGTTTCGATTCCCGGTTGGGGTTCCTGATATCTCAATGTTTATGTGATATTTTTCACTATTGGCCATTATCACCGTCTATAATTACTGTTCCTACATTGACGGAAATTATATACAGGTAAATGTCAAAATTTCGTGTCAAAAAAGCTGGAAGCCCCTCATATGATGGATGACGTAGCAGTTGGCTGGAAAGTGTAATTGAACAGATATCAGGTCCTCAGTAGCTCAGTGGTAATTGCACCAGCACGTGTTTATAAAAATCTATTTTTTGTGTGTTTGTTACGTTGGCATGAAATAATTTGGCCTTTTTGACTGAACCGCAATGGGAGTTTCCGTTGAAAATGGTCACATATTTCCAACCCCCTCTGTATTTCGGTAACAAATACATGTCCGATGAAAATTTTGTCGTGCGTAGCCCCTGTTCTAAGGAGTGGTCATGATGAATTAAGTTCTTAAAAATTTGTTTTATTGACTCCAATCTTTGTGAAAAGTTCCATGTTGCACGGTTATCTCTGACCTCGACTCTTAATTTATATTGTTGTAATTCTTCCTTGTGTACTGCAGCTTGTGAAGTCATCGGAATTGCTTTGATTTCGCGGATAGGGACACAAATTCGTCAATATTGTTATCTATTATTGTAGCTGATGCTGTTGTTGCTAATGTTATAATTCCCCACTCTATGTATACATCGAAGTCATAACAGTGTTACTAACTTTGCGGAAGAACGAGGAAGTATCCCTCAATGTATACCCAGACCACGTCAAGACAAAACCTGGAACCCCTACAGTTCCAGCCGTGGCAGAGGTAGGCGAACATTTACTTCTATACATTATATATTTGTGATGTGTTTCAATGGTTGTTGAATCTCCTGACAGAATTGTTATCAATAATGGTCATATTTACGTTGATCAAAGACTGAATGTTTTTTGGAGTTCGGAATGGAAATTCTAACAGGTATAGTTTTTGACGATGCTTTGTTTTAGTAAAGGTCGAATCTATTATGTATAGCGACTCGCTTAAGTAAAACGTGATGTTCAACCAGTGTTGGAGGCATTTAAAATAAGAAACTCACTTTTGTAAAATAAATGAAGAGCTCGGTGTTATTCAATTATTCAATACAAAAGTTCATTTTATTATGATATCATTCATTGATCAGATAGAAGTCGAATTAATCACAACTCATTCAAACATTCATGGCATAAATAATGTTTCCGAAATAATGAATTCGGAGAAATCAACACAGGTATCACAGGCAATAAGGATTTATGTAAGAAACGTACCGTGAGTTCCTTATACGCTCGAACCTCACCAAACGCCATACTTCGCGATACATCGCCATGTATTGCAAGCGAAGCACGTATTTATATTACCTTTTGTCATAAGATTCTTGCGTCTACGGAACTCAACCGCATGACATCGCTATTTTGCCGTGCACAGCAAAATAACGATGTCGGTATCAAGGAAGTTACTTGCCAGTGAGCCTACATGAACAAGGGGTCTCGTAGCATCGAGACTTGAAACTAACTGTATAAACGTGGCAACCATACACAATGTATGCAACACTGATAAACTGGCATTGAGCCTATTTTGATAAAGAAAAACCTAACAAGAATAAACCAAAACTAAAATTTTCGACGTTTGCCTCCAGTAACAATTTGCAAACGAATCATTCGGGTTTGATCGCGTAAGAATTCTTAGCACCAATCTGTGTTCAATTTCATACGATGAACGATACCTGGTATGAAATGTATAGTCTCAGACAGTTGCAAAGAGGTTGACTGATAAGCTCAAGCTTGAATTCATGGTCTCTTGGGATTTACGTACCTACCGATGGGGTAATCAGAAACACTTAATCGTAAATCTTTAGGTTTGTGAAGTGAGATAGCTTTCTTAATAGACAAAGACAGCATCTACCATCTTCAAAATAGAATAAGGGGATATATGAGGCGTTTGGAAGAGAGTGTTTGAATGTATGCTTATTCGTTTACTTGTTTGTTCTTTCGTCAGTCCTGAGCAGAAATACAATTTTGCATTCACGCCTTTCACATTCTAACTCTTACTGTTATAGGTAGCCAAGACAGCGATGTTGAAACAAGGCGTTCTAAGACAGCCTAGGTGAAACGGGAATTTGGGCCTTAACATTCTTTGCTGTACACCCTTGCAAAATTACTTGGCGAACTTCAAGTCTGATGTTAGAAATCTGAGAGTAGCCGACATTCAAGGAGGATAGATGTTATTCGAAGCACTCTTTAGGCCCTCTGCCCTGTAAACTGATGGATTGTGTTCTTTATAAAAGGAGTATGGAAGGGCCTAGTCGCTTATGCAAATTCCGAGAAGGGGTATATCAACCTCCCCCTGTCCTCAGCCCTTTATTTACCCAATCGAGACCATACCACATATAATACGAAGCCAAAGTACCCAGTCACCTGAGATGTAACCTGATAACTTTTACTAATGATCCTACTGATATGCCTTGCTATACCCTTTTGCACATGAGGAGGTCTCATTTATAGTATATTGTCCTGTAATAATGATATGATCACGGTAGGGGTCCTGCAATTTGAGAACCAGATTTCTCGACTGAATAACGTGCATTAAATTGATTTAAATTCAAGTCCAAAGTCTGAAAATTGCCAGCAAGTAGAAATCCAACCCACGACCAACGAGTGACAAACAGAGTCCATCCAACCACAATAACATTACTCTCAGTTTCAGTCACAACATTGATAGACCAATGGCTACATTGCAGAGTTTACTCGACTCAGTACAATGATCAATATCAAATTCAGTACGTAATTGCCCCCGGCAATAGTTTCATATAATTCAGCTCATACAGGGAGAAATATCGTCATCAAAATGTTCAAGAAACGAATGCATTATCTTGCTAAGGCGAATCTCTCTTCTTCAAAGAAGTGCCTTCAACAGCTGACTATTTGTCTCGAGCTGCAAAAGGTCAAACAACACAGTATTATTGGTAACATTCGTTTGTTTTTATCGCACGGATTTTAAGAAAATGAAAAACAAAAGAAATATGTACAGACAGTAGATTACCTCATACTTACGAAACGTTCCAATTAAGTATCAGAGAGTATGTTTCAATATTTTTTACTCAGATTCACGGTGTTTTTAAAACGGATCATATGACTTTTAAAATGTAGGTCCCAGAAACTACCGCACATTCCACGCAAAATGTAACAGTTGCGTTAAATGTAACAACTTGTTACATTTTAGGAGAGGTCTAGCAGCGCAAGATATAACAATGACGTAAAATATAACAGTTGTTGCATTTTACGAAATTGTTGCATTATACGGCCTATCCGTGCCCACTGAATTTCAACATGAAACGGAGTCAGTGCTCAAGGAAGTGTGCAAGAGGTTCATGATGGTTGCCAACAACCAGCACTGCAAGCAACTGCTTACAGCATTCGGGCATCAGAAGACTCCAGCCCATAGAGAGAATGTTTCTTAACAAACCAAAACCATTCCATATTACTCTTTCCTAGACTATCACAGAGCCTAGTCTATTGACAAAGGATCGACTCATTGTAGCTGGAAGAGTAGCATATTGAAAGTCCCGAAATTTTGAGCAACTTCAAGAAAGCAGAATTGCTTTCCATTGCTGAAATGCACATGTATAGCCTAGAACGTCCATCAGTAATAAATGTCATTGTGTCATTGCCAGAGGTACAGTGAAGAAAGCCGTGAACACCCCTGTGGAAGACAGTGACAAAGACTACGAGTATAGTATACGTGAACATCGCTATAGAGTAGATGAATTGAAGATGGTTCACTGAACTGTGCTCAGCTTCTGATCGTCCCCAATACACTATTTATATATATACAAACAAGGTTTGACACTCGGGACTAGAAATTCCACGGGTGCTTCAATTCAGCCTTCCATGTCAAACACAAAACTCAATGAATTTACACAAAACGGGTTCAACAAACCTTGAGCAATTGTTCTTTCTTCTAATGATATTTACGGTATTCTGCTCCAGCGTGTTCGCAAGAAATTTACGTTTGTGCTTTGACCGCAAATTTCTTGCGAACTCGCTGGAGCAGGACACCGTAAATGGTATTAAAAGAAAGAACAATTGCTCATGGTTTGTTGAACCCCTGTTTTTGTAGTATTTATTGAGTTCTGTGAATTAAAGCACCCGTAGAATTTCTAGTCCCGAGTGTCATACCTTGTGATATTGGGAACGATGATAAGCTGAGGACGCCTGTGGACGAACATTGCATTTAATATGAATTTCTGTAAGCAATATCCACGACAATATGGATCAATTTGATTTTTCGAACATTTACTTTGTCAAAAACGTTCATGAAATACAATTTATGCCCCAACAGCCTCATGCGCTGTGTTGATAGTGTTACGTCATCACCGTGTACAACTAATTCATTGGTTATGTTTTGAAGTTATGAACCTTAATGACCAGTCTAAATTTATATAGACATTTACAAAACTGCACCACTTAAGTGAGCAAAGTATTAATTTTCAGAAAGTAGTAATTCTGCAAAATTCAACTTTTAACGTTAATTATGTCAGGTCACGTGCCCTTGTTTTGTTAGGAAAATTTACCAAAACAAAAGGGTAAATTACTCAATTACATGGAGAGTTCCCGTATGTTATAGATGTTATAGATAAAATCTCAAAAAATGCTGTTACAATTTACCAAAATATTGTTTCTTTTTGTCATGCATTTTCACAAAAGTCTTATTTGAGAAACTAAAGAATTACAAACGCCACACGACTTAGCGTAGCATGCCACTTTCCGATTCACGCCTCTGCGCACTGTCTTTGCTACAAAATCTTGTTATGTTGTAATTCATAGTGTCGTTACATAGTTTCACACTAGAAACATGTTGTTCCTAATGATGTGCATTGAAATCAATGCATGTCACACAAGTGTATTACCTTAGTTTCTGAACAATAAATTTAAAGTAACCGTTTTTCTCTGTGGCATAACGATCGTTTTCATCATTTAAAGTTACCATATCAGTAAGTTTGGCTTTACAACAAATTATCTAAAATTTCAATTATCCAATTTATTGTTTATAATATTATATTAATTGCAATTGCAGACTAGTTAAATAAAACTTTGTCTACGTGGGGTTTTTGTCGGGTGGTTTTGTTAAAAAAGGAAGTGGATTTGAAAGCCATGACTTTGCTGATATTACTATTACCTTATGCGCAGCTACGTTTTGCCAAACGAGTCAATTGTGTGAATTTTGTAGTTTGTACGAACAGCTGTGGTTACTGAGTTCAAAATAAAACTAAAATATAAAGGCACTCTCAAATTTTCTGACATAGTCTTTTTCTGTTCTTGAAAGCTTGCTCGGGATACCAAGTACCATTTACATTATATTTGCAGTTATTTCAATTTTGATTGTCAAATTTTATAAAAATGAAGTCAAACGTAGGCGAAATTTAGCCATAGATTTTTTGGAATAAGTGATTATTGAAAGTTAAGCTTGGCGATTTGTAGGACAACAAACAAAACTAAGGAATTTGTTTTCTAAATATGTATCTGGTCAACAAAACCATATAATAAGCAGTTTTCAGTCCTAAAAGAGAGTGTGCCCTTTTAAACTCAATACTTAAGTGCAAAATTAATACAAAAAAGCACTCTCAAACATATCCAAACGCACGCTAGTCACCTTTGCTAGGAAATAAGATATCAAAAGACCGTTCACATTTTCTGCTAGGTCTAAATTATACATGAAACACATCAAACGTCTTCGCTAGTCACACGCACAGAAGCGCTCTTCCCCTGTTCGCCTAAGTTACTATTAATGTCACTATATTTGTGGTATCCTGTACACGAATGTTAAGTACGAATCTATAAGGTTATAAACAACTAAAACAATTCAAGCACAGCTTTAAATGTATGGTATTGGGCACACGACAATAATGTGGTTCCATGGGGGTGGTTCAATATTGCTCAGCCATTTACCAGGAGTACCTTGAACCCTTTAAATCATACTTTCTTGAAAGACACTAATGTCGTCTCATAAAATATTGGTATATTTACATCAACTTATACACGACGTTTCGGTTTGTCATTTATCCAGCCCTTTTCAGCTATTACTTTTTCCTTATAAAAAAGTTTGAGTATGTAGCAAACTAGTGGTGATCAATGATAAGCACTTTTAAGAACACCATGACAATACAAATGTGATAAAATCTGTTCAAACAGACATTTTGAACATGTTTAAATTACATCAGCACCTCAAAAAGTAGTTTTCTGAAAAGCATTGTCTATAGCTTTTGTATAAGCCTGTAGTAGAAAAGTGGTGTCATTTCTTGGCAACTAACATCTACGTGAAAGAGGTGACCTCCGTGTTCTGTGTTCCTAACAAATGTTGTAAATAAATACATCATTCCCTGGCGGTCAATTAAAACATTTTGCGAAGTTCGAAAAGACTAGCATGTTTCAATTGTCACCAAATTATGAACCAGAGTATGTCACCAGGTGCCATCATACACGCTTCCATCCCAATAAATGAAGCCTAGAATGTTTGAACGTGCCATCACACACCATTTGACGAGATGGTGGCCACAATGGATGTTAGACAAGAATGATTTCTGCATGCGGTTATATTTACACCAGTATCCTTCCTTTCAATCAAATGCGCCTTCCACTCTGAAGTAAAATAAGTTTCGTAATTTATTACGAATTCACATCTTTAAAGGCTTGCTATTTTGCAGAGTAGTCCACAAGGTTTTGTGATTCTGGTTCGGTATTAAATTCGTCAATTGAATTCCTTTTCTCCTTAAAGCTTGGCCGTTTCCCCGTTGACGAGACAGTGGACAATCGCTTGTTGTTGGCATTCTGTGCATGCACTCCAATGGGCACACTGCTGACTTCCGGTCGTTGGATTTTAAACTAAAACAAGATTTTTGGTAACAATTGATGATCAGTGTACACTGCTTGTTAAAATTTTTACGACAACAAATCTATATATCGTAGGGTCTCTAGTAAATGATTGGAAATTAGCTTTATGAAAATTAGATTTGGTTCTTAAAGTGATACAATGTAGATAAAAGTGATGTAGGACCTTATCCAGACGTCATTACATCTAGCCCAATATCTACAAAATCATGAAATATAACCTAGTAACAGAATATGATTTCTTAAATCAGAAAGTATGCAGAACTTGATTTTTGACTTCAGAGACATTGATTGCGGCACTAGACCCATGTCGTTTTCGAAAACGTAGTAGAAAAGAAATGTCCATTCAAGACGAACTCTCAAAAAGGTGATAAACTTTTTTTAAAATTATCTCTTCGTTTTCGTGTTGTGCACAAAAATCCTGTTTCCTAATTTGTGGGGCACAAGTAGATCATTTCTAGAACAATTCCTCGCAGAGTTTGCTAGAGCAGTACACAATACATAGTACTTGAAAGTTCCATTTTAAATCTAGTAGATCAACCGTTCATGAGATACGCTTAGTCAAATTTGAGCATTTTTCTAGGGTACTGTATAACCTGCAAACTTCGTAATTTTAATAATGTACATTATGTAAGTTATGGCAGTGGTAGCAGGACGACCTGCGTTAGGCTCAACAAACGGTCGTGTTTTACACTTCGTTTGACGCTAACATTTAAATTTTTAACAATACTCTGACATAAAGCTGGTGTCAATGCAATGCTTTATGTATTCAGTTTGGGAATTTGTTCTGTCTCACTATGATTTGGGGAGGAATACAAATATTTCAGTTGAAGAAAGTTTATAAAATAAACATGAACAAAAAGTCGACATGAGTGTTAATACATATCTCTTACCTCTTATTAAACGGATAATTGTCTCAAGATCATGCAAATGTAAATATTAACTTACCGATGTCGTAGTGTCCACACTAGCAAGGTTCACTACAAAACGTTCATCCTTGGTAGAAGACGTTCTATCCGTCATGTATCCCTGAATGAAATAAAAAAGCACGTCTTTAGAACTCAGGCAGAGGGAGGAAACTTGCTCAGATATATCAATAAAATTTGCAACGACTGTCATTATCGCTGTAAATGTTTTCTATTCTTATCTTCTTTCACCCTTAATTGTTGAGTAGCAAGTTGCACTGCTGTAACCTGGAAATGTGTTTGAAAATTTTGCATCACTTGTCCTGTGATAAACCCTTACTTAAAGGGATATAACGGGTTTAGGGCACAAAGACAGACGCTATTGAAACATTTGTTATTTTTGATCTTTTATAAATCACGTCAACAAAGGATATCCCTCTTTTTCACAGAATGCACAAAACCTAAACATATGACGAATGTATTGGCCAAGGACTTGAAAAACGTTGCACAGTACAATCATGCTGATTCCAATGTGAGTTTCCCTACCTTACGACTACATATACTACAGGTGCAGTCGGCTACTTAATACGATAAAAACTGCGCCACCATTCGCATGCGAGTACTATGAAGCGAGATAACTCTGCCAAAAATCCAGGCTATAAAATGTTTCAAAAGGTCGTTGTCGACAAGAAACGATTTCATACGTCGTAAGTGTCAGGCGGTTTCTGAATTTCTATGTTACATTGGAGAAAAGCTAGAACGTTTGTACCTGTCTCATTGATGCACCGGCATTACGCATATCTTTGATTGCACACGCTTAAAACACTCTGTCATTTATTGAAGGGCATTAGCTCCGCCAACAGGAAGTCTGATTTCGACTACAGGGGTCTTGAGCTCGATTCCAAGTAGAGAATAAACGTCTTCTCTCGGCAATAATGCCCAGGTTTACAATGACATTAAAACAAGAAAGGCATTGGCGAACTTTTTGGCAGGCAATACAATTCATCTGTATCTGGAGATTTTTGTAACATCAGAAAATAATCTATATTTCAGCATTATAGAATGAAAACCGTCTTGGAAACCAACGTTCCTGGTGAATTAATCAGGGCGACAGGTGTTTTGATGAGTAACATTGAAGCGTTTTATCACAACACGATTTTCGTTACCACATGTTTCGTTGTACATGTATATGTAACAATGAACTGAGCTGAGCTCCGTAGAATTGAGACATTAACTTGCAATTTCAGCCACAGATCCTCGCTTGTGGGAAAGAAACATTGCATTGTATCCAATAAGCCGTGGATTCCTTTCCTTATCCCAATGCGTCTATATCATCGCCCAATCATTCCAATGGCCGACACTTTGCTAGGCCAGGCTGGTAAGCTCAGGCGCATGCTCGCAAAACATTTGCTTTTCATTCGCGAGATTTTGCGGGGTTTTGCGAGATCTTGTTTTCTTTGCAGGAAACTACGTCGGCGGAGAGCTCTAGAGCTGACTAGCATCAGGCTGCAGAAAACAAACCTCATTATCGTAATCGTTAATCTCTCTTTCCGTTCGCATCAGCCGTAGATGGTAAAGGTCATCGGAAGCTATGCTCACATTGTCGTTGATGCTGTCAACATAAAGAGCAAGCATGTAAAATCTGTTTCACTAGATTATATTATTGCATTATATTATTTCCCATACGTTATTTCTAAAAGAAACATCATTTGACATTGTATAGGCAATTGTTCTCAATAATACCCAGAAGTTTGTTCCACGTAGGGGCAACACTGGTCGAATTCGTCTGTTCGCTTTCGTCTGAAATTTGAAAAAATGACTCACCCTTGCTTATATCTATTCGCCTTCCTCAACTTGATTCCACAGACGAGGCTTACAATGAAAATGACCAAGAAGAGTATTCCCCCGGCTGTTCCGCAAATGAAAGCTATAACTGTCGTTTTCGACTGACATTTGTCGTTGAAGGCGTTCATTTGGATGAAATCGGGACCGCACCTGAAAGAAAAAGGCTCTAACAAAGTAAATGTTATTCTTAGTTGCGTCATCAGAGTGCGTAGATGTCACGCATTTGCTTGATAATGCATTTGATCGATCACTTTTTTGCTCTCCAAGACAGTCGCCGTAAGTTTAAGACTTTCGTCGGACTATTTATTGAAATGTTATCTTATACGAGTTCTCTGCCACATGTGATTTGATTCGGCCTTCGTCAGAGTTATCCCATAAATTACTTTCAATATAAACATAGCATATTCCATTTGATTATTTACGTACAATATCTTATATTTGATTTTGCCCTAATTTTGGTTCAACCCAGTCATCAACAGTCTCACTAACAAGTTACCACATTGACATAATGCGAAACGATTAACCCACTTGTGTATCAGATACATCTTTTCGTACCTGCATTCCGGCTGATGCGATACGTTCAAATGACACACAGCCCCGTCACTGGCGCATATACCCTCTTTATATAGCAAACATTCTCCATTGCAGTACGATACTCCGTCTCTATACGTAACGCATTCGTAACCTTTCGGACAACCACCTTCTGCCTTGCAAACACTTTTAAGGGACTGCAAAACTAAAAGGTGACGATGGATTTCGTTAAAATTTGGATGGCATGTCTAATGTCCAATCTGTCAATACTAGTTTGATAATATTGGGAACGTTTTCCTTGACTCTTATTGCCTGACAATGACATTACTTTGTTGCATCCTTTACAGTTCGGCTTCCTGAATAATTCAGAGTATTCACTTGGAAATTCTTAAATCCCTGCCGTCGCTATGTTCACTTTTACTTTTGGTTTAACGTTAACCTGTTTATGTCGGATTGATTTCTTTGCAAGTTCTTATTGAAAGCTATCAATCCTCGTATCTAATTTCAACCTTCCACACCAGTTTATGTCAGATTGAGTTCTTCGTGCCCATTGAAAGCGGTCAATCATCGAATATTTTATTCATTTCCCAAAAAATTCGTTCCTGTGCCTAGGAGCATGACTTTAAAATTATCAAATGTTGACATAACATTGCATTCCCTACATAGAGAATGAACTTGTCATTGTGACCTTGTCTGTCTCTTGATAAATACCTGGTCGTACAAAGAGCTCTCAATTTATTGTACAGGTCACTCCAACATGACATGATAATACCTTCATTACATAGAACTCGTCAAAAATTCAAAACCTATGTCCCCTTTAAAGCACTGTGAACGGCACTGACGTGTAACAAATTTGGAATGCTGTGTAAGCTTTCATTTGCTCTCGTTGTTATTCAGATAATATTTACACCAGTGGAAACATCGTGGTCGCCTTGAAAGACGCCGGTATCGGGCAGCACAGTATGCCTAAGTTTCAATAAAGGATTCCATGAGTAAAGAAACCTGCATAACTGGATCTGTGTTGTTATTGTTATTGTACAAATCAGGACCTTGGTGTTTGGAAACTATCAATATATACGCTGAATAGAACTTATGGAAACGACATAAACACGTTGACTATACACAATGGAGTAAAATAACGTTGACAATGGTAAAATCCCGACTTCAAAAAGCTAATGAAATTCTTTCAAAGTCATTTTACCTAGACCACGGAAGGATCAGAAATTATTATATGGAGAGCACTAAGTAGTTGATTTGTGTTTAAATGAATCAATACCTTACCCTGTGCAGCATATTCTTCTACATTAATCCCTGTTGCTGATAATGTTGACACGATCTCTCCGCCGACTTGAAATTCTTTAGGCAGGTTTTGGACAACGTTCGAAATCCTTTGTAATTGTTTTGTCACACCGTCTTTGTTCGGAATGCCAGATGTGAAATTCCTTCCAGCGCTATCCAGAAGTGTCTCCATTGATAATACCAATTCATACAAAACGTCGATGCTGCCGCTTTCAAATTTCAAGACGACAACTTTCTCTAGAGATGCAATCAAGCTTTTAAATTGGCTGAACAACTGAAACGGTATGAACAGTTTTGATGTGCATCAGAATGTTAAACACAGTTTAAACTTGTAGATAAAGATTGTTTACTCACAACGAAGACGATGGATATGGGAAAGAATACATTCCGTGTGTAATGTCGTTTAGGAACTCTCCAGCAGACATTTAACAGTTCATTCTCTCATGTAAAATGTGCACAAACGTTTCAATTAAAGCCTCTGTCATCCTGAAAATTCACGTAGTTTCCTCACTCTATAAGGCACTTCTATGGAAACTAAAAGATAGTTGTTAATCATTATTCTTTTTTCTAACCTTGTTTTCAATGGCCTCCGAATAATTCTTAAAAAGAAGCGACTCTTTATTTGACAAATCTGTCTGAAATGTTGCGTTAAGCTTGAAATTTGATGAGACGTTCACTTTTGCACCTCCTGTAAAAGGAAAACACAATATAATATCTGCGCACATGGTTATCCCAATAGTGTAAATACATGCATACATCCTGTTCTTAATTGGCAGTCGAACAAGCTGAGAGCAATAAACTGAAGCTAGTTGTTCTAAGACCCCCTCGACCCCCGCATCCCTCGACCCCTTAACCCACGACCTGCACCAAGAGAGGTATATTTGTGCCTTTTTTCTTTTCATAATCTTATTCGTCGATGAGTGACTTTCCATTAGGCTTAACTACACGAATCTGCTCTGGTTCAAAACTGGTTGTTAAAAACAGAGATTGGCGTAAGAACCAGATCTGAAATGGCGGATTGTGAGTGTGTTATTGTTGTCACGGAAATAGATCCACGAGTGGCTACTAATGACCGTTTTCTACTAAACTTAGGGGGAGAGTACATGTAACGTGTACACATAATTTCACACTTCTGTTAGTTTCTTTCTGTTGTATACTCGTTTACGATGCACTACATGTGACTTTGAAATGCTTTTTCAGATAACAGTTTTGTTTTTTCAAATTGTATTCACTAAAGAAACTACATATTCGTGACCTTCTCACACTCCCCCAAAATAACTTGAATCAGCCATTCATTGAAGAGCAGACGAGACCATTACTCTCTGCCGGGAACGAGACGATTTATAACGTTGGTAGGTCTATGAATTTATTTGGTCGCTTTGTATTTTTTCTGTTTTTGTCTTTCAAACTTGCCGAGTCGACTCTCTTCGTGGGTCGAAGGGGCTGTTTGGTGTGGGGTCGAGGGTGTTTTAGAGCAACCCTACTGACGCTCAGTAAAAGCCAAAGTCTAACCTCTCACGGAGTTAAAACTAAGTTGAATCGTTCTGCCAGTTCAAGAACTACACTCAATAAAACCAGGATTTCCCACGCATTTTTTCAGACTCAATTTAGGCAATTAACATCTCTGTAAATAAGTATTTGTAGACTATATGGTTTAATACGCAAATCTACTGGAACAAAATTTGTCCTGACTTACATATCAAAATATTACAATTGGGAGTTGAATGTTGAATGAAGCAACATATTGCGCATGTGCTTTTCACGGTGAGATACATTGCCCAGCGAAGTCCATTCTCATTATTTAGAAGGAATTCTCGTGACTTTAACTACAATCCTGAGCTGATTTAATCCCATAATTCAGAACTTCAAACTCGCCTGCTAGTCATTTCAGTGGTCGCTATGTTTCTGAGATAGGTTAGTAAGCTCCGGAGAATACGTGCAAAAGACTTGCTTTCTCAGAAGAAGCAAGATCTTCGGAACGCCGAGTGGCGCCATTTTGATTCGATGAGTACCCTACGAATTACTTCGACATACAGAAATGACGTTTGTACACAGAATTGAACAGTTTTTATGTCACAAAATCGGGACGACAATTTTTTAAGATTGATTCAACCTGAAAATTGCACCGTCTGAAGCTTTGCACGTTTTATCGCCACGCAACTTGAGTATTTTGTCTATGGCAAAACTTTCTTACCGACGCTGATGTTTTTCAAATGTACCAGAAATAATTTGGTGACGTCAGACCAATACCACGGATAACAGTATCAGGAGTGTAATTTCTGCTGTCGGGATGTGACAGCCATTATAAATTCATACTTAGTTGGGCGGGCAAACAAATAAAAGTTGGCAAAAAAGAAATTTTACAAAGAAGTGTATTCAATTTTTAAGAAGCTATTTCGTATGGACTTTCTGTCGATATGTGATATTTTTAATTCCTTGCGCGGCCTTAACTGTGGGCTTCAGTGCAATTATCTGTTCTGTTGTCGTTTGCACCACAGTTATCTTTTTGCGAGTCAGAGATAATTTACTCAATAAATGGATGAAACATAACTGCAAGACGTTCTTCGTGTTGATGCCTATGTTAAGATAAAATTTTTCAGACATAGCGCATTGGATGTTCACGAAAGGATTGTCTATGAGAGAGGACTTTTTTAACCAAATGAGGTTTAAAGATTGCTATATATTTTAACAGCCAAATCGTCTCATCATCGACGTATAACTAAAAAGACATGGAAAATCGATTCTATCTTTAATGCAATATTTATTCATGCAAAAATTACTTCTGATAATTAAAATATTTTGACCAGACAAAAAAGAAATGCATTCCTGAGTCCAGCATCTTATCTCCACGCGTGTCTTGTACTCAACTAAAAATGCAGGCTGAAAATGGAGTAGCCTTTAACACCCAAACTTAAATTCAACAATTCTGTAGGCTCTCAAAAATATTTTAAAAAATCTAACTACAAACCTAACGCAACGTTTGTTGAAGGGTTCAGCGGCTTCAAAGTAGTAGTTCTTGACAGTTTGGTGGTGCTTGGTGCAATTGTACTGGAACTGGCAAGTGAAGACATTGGAGGAGTTAGCGTTTCCGTGGACGAGGCATCGGGGGTGTTTGATGCTGTTGGAGATACATCCGTTGTACTCTCAGGTGTAAAATCGCCTTTAGTGGTTGATACTGCAAAAGCACCTGTAGATGATAGACTGCCATCATCTGTAACTCCAGCTGTTAAGTCGCTTGAAGAGGAAGTTGGTGTCGCTGGCGGTACCGTGGATGATGGACTACCGGCATTTGTAACTCCAGGTGTTACGTCACCTGTAGAGGGGGTTGGTGTTGTTGGCGCTAACGTGGACGATGGACTACCAGCATTTGAAACTCCAGGTGTTACGTCACCTGTAGAGGGGGTTGGTATTGTTGGCGCTAACGTTGATGATGAACTACCGGCATTTGTAAGTCCAGGTGTTACGTCACCTGTAGAGGGTGTTGGTGTTGTTGGCGCTAACGTGGGTGATGGACTACCGGCATTTGTAACTCCAGGTGTTGC
>NMRA01000344.1:192367-387775 GCA_002633005.1 Phoronis australis | reverse complement strand
ATGGACTACCGGCATTTGTAGCTCCAGGTGTTCCGTCACCTGTAGAGGAGGTTGGTGTTGTTGGCGCTAACGTTAATGATGAACTACCGGCATTTGTAGCTCCAGTTGTTACGTCACCTGTAGAGGGGCTTGGTGTTGTTGGCGCTAACGTTGATGATGGACTACCGGCATTTGTAACTCCATGTGTTACGCCACTTGTAGAGGGGGTTGGTGTTGTTAACGTGAAAGATGGACTACTATTTCGTGTACTTTCAGAGCTGGGTGATGGTACAGTAGTATTCTTTGTACTGCCAAATTTTGAATTGCCACCATTGAAAGTTGATACTGTTGAAACTTCAGAGGAGGTTGGTGTAGCTGATTCATTTGCTGCTTCACCTAAAATAAAACACAAATGTTCTCTGCTTTATTTGATAATTGTTGAGGATCTTCACAGTCACTCATTATGTTTCAGTTCCTGCCCTGGTTGCATTTGTTGTCATTTCCAGTTTATTCGTAACTTTTCAATTTCCATTCAAATACAGCCTACAAAACTATTCACATGCCTATGTCTATGTTTCGTTAAGCATGATAATATAGTTATATTTAAAGGGACTGATTCAACTGTATTGCATGATTTAATTTATTAATTTTTCTTGTTTCGTATTTTGGATTGTTTGCTAAAAATTCTAAACAAATCGTGTGTCACCAAATAAATCTTCCATCATATAACCGCCTGAACAAAAGCATCTCTGAAATTTACATGAGTTATGAAAAAATCATATCCAATGATTAAAATTCTTTCGAAAACGGATTAATAGCGATGTCAATTTTGCTTCCTGGTTTATTTATTTTCGTATGGCGTAAAAGAACGTTTTTCAGACGTTTATCTTTTGTACCTCAAATTTTATTGCCTTGGTTCCTATACAAACGATTAAATATTTCTGTTTTGTTTTACATTCATTGATTCCTGACGTGCTTCCCACGCAAAAGTAAAGGATCGTCGTAAAACAGCGAATTCGTTATGGCTTCTTGTCAAATTGAAAGCAGACGCTTTTTTACAAAATTGACTTATTCATAAAAAATTGAATATTATTTTTTTCAATTATAAGATTATTTAATGTACGAATGTTGGTTTTGTAATAACTTTCCAATTATTGTGACGTTAAATTTCAAAATAGCGTTCTTTTTATCATCAAAATACTGTTGTCAATTGGTGACGTGTCTTGCGATATTATGACGCTATTTGCAGTAGGCAAAGACAATTATGCAAAATGTAGATAATAAGAAACCAAGGATAAATTAGAACAACCTTACTAGTCAGTGTCGACAGTCATATCTAGAATCAGGGGTCAGTTTGTTCAATATTTAATTCAAACTCAGGACAGTAAGGAAAGAGCTAAAAGCATGTAATACGAAAATGCAAACTGAATAATCAGGTACTTCGGCCCCGTCGAAATATGGCCAGTGACGATGCATTGCATAATGATCATACGATAAAGCAGGCACTAAGCACAGAATGGTTTTATGAACGACTATGCACTGGAATTTTCAAATTATTGACACAAAAATGTCCAAAACCTCAAACTTGCAATTGCTTTTTTTGTTCTAGTCAACGTGAACATCTTGCACTGGTGTGAGATTGGATCAAGCAAAACTTTTTTCTCAAAACACTAATAAACTGCGCGTCACATATTTGGAATTGATTGATGTTGTGGAGGACCTTAACGATAACACTCTACATTTAGCCCAATTATCTACACAGCTCTAGAGCTTAACTCAGCAAAAGTACATATTTTCTGAAAGTAAACAGTCTATAAAATTTGATTTTTGATCTCCTACTAATTTGACATTAATTGGGCCACGCCAACATATTTTAAGTGCAAATAGCAAAAAAGAAATGTACGTTGACAGAAAAAAATAGCATGATCAAATTTTATTTGATATAAGTATTCTTAAAAACACTATTACAGTTTTAAATATTTCTTTATCGAAAATTTACACATTTTTTCGTTGGAATCATGAAAATCCTTTTTGATAGACCCTCATGCAAATGTTTTAAAAGGTTAAAAACAATTCTTAAAACTGCAATGGACAATAGTGCGTAAATCACAGTACCTGAGAGTTTTCTGAAATATGATGTTTTATGATTACCAAGTTAGTTCGCACATTTTGTCACGGCAATTGGTACACATCATCAGATCACGTGTTTAAGAGTTTCATCGTACCTTACAACTTCAACAGAGTTATTATTTGTTACTGAAACTTAAATCCAAACCATGACGTTCAAGCATACATGTATGTTACCCCTACTTTTGGAAATGTGAAAATATCTTTCTTGTTGTAAAATGAATTACTTTGACAATTCAAGAGGTCAGAAATCTCATTTTTAAATACATATAATTTCTCAATCGGTACCCGAGCTCAACGCAATCCTATCTCTGCTGGTTTTTCAGCTTGGTTTTAATAGTGCCGTCAAGGGCACTTTCGAAGTTTGTATCAAAAATTATTCTTATTTTGATGACCGTGATCTCCATTTTCGGGATTCTCCGCGGGATATAAAATGTAAAGCACGTGATTGCTTTCCCTCATCACGAGTATCTTGCGTTACAGGTTTCCCGATAATGGCCTGTGGCTCCATTGAATTGCTTTTTGTTCTCAGTCTACTCAGAATTTAAAACATGGATCTCTCTTAATTAGCGCCGCTTAGTGAACAGTAAGCTGCACGTTATCTTAAACCTTGCAGTCGCACCAAGTAAACAAGTCTAAAACAGTGAACACATTTTTAATATTCAATTGGTGTCGTCCTTGTTTGACTTCAGTCTATACGACATAAAATGGTTACAAAATAAGACAATGGATGTTGTGACAGGTATACTTACATGTATATACAGCTGTAGTCAGCAGAAGAAGAATGCTGGAATGCTGGCAAAAGAGACTTCTTCGTTTTTCGGTATACATTATCACTCGGAGTGCAACCTGGAGAGAGTTAAAAACCATCACTCTGTCAACTGTTCCAACAGAATTTCATAGACAATGCAATTTGGATTTGGAAATTATTCATTTCGCCTGCCCATAAACAATAGGTTAGATAATTAGTAGTTTTTTGATAAACTGGACAGTGTCAAAATTTGTTTCTGTAGTTTATTTAAGAAGCTATTATACATACTTACGAAAAAACTATTTGTGTTAGGCGCTCATCTCGTTTCTGTTGTTAAGTTGAGGTGGACACTTCTGTTAATTCGGAATATCTGAAAAACAACGTTGAATGCACTGGACGTCACCTTGCAATAATGAATGGCAAAATTCTGCAGTCACGTGCGCAAATTTCAACGATATGAGACTTGCAGATAACGATATTTGCACTGGCAGTAACTCATGCGATAACATTAATTCCATGAATGCAAAGTTGCGACTGCTTCTGGTAACTTGTAAAACATATTTGGTGAAGAACGCTTATGGTACGGTGGGTAGCCCGGAGACTGGTGAAAATTGCCTGGAGTAGCATGTTTGGAATTCCCACACGACCACATGAATTTCAGAAACAAAATTTCACCTGGTGTCATCAAAAGTCCAATGTGCCTGTAATGTATCAATAATACATGTATCTAGTTGTTCATATAGTTTGAATGAATTATTTCTAAATTGCGATGCGCTAACAATTAAATTGATTCACTAACTGTGAAATAAGAGCGTAATCCAAAATGTCTGACTAAATCTTTAAGAGGCCTGGAACACAAAGCTCTTAAGAGTGCAGTACACTTCAGACCAGGAACAATTCCATGCAGGGGTGATAAACCATATGTGACGGATTTGGATCATATTATGCATTTTTGTTTACTTTCATATGGTAATTACTATCGCGTTAGGTAGCTTAAAAGTCAGGTACCTCAGTTTTCTCTGAAAACCACTATCAGAACTTACCCCAAAAAACACAGTTTTTGTGACATTGTAAGTAATTACAGAAGCTACTAGAAAATAAAATAGCTACTATTTTGTATAAAGTCATCCATTGTCTTCGTAAAAATGAAAAATGAAAGTGTCAAGTTGCACCTTAAATGCCACATTTCGGGTTTGAAGGGTCATGGAGTCATACAAGAAGAAAACATGGATAACTTGCCCAGGTTTGAATGAGTAAATCTTAGCTGAAGCCAAATTTTACACTTTGAAAACCTTAATTGTGGGTTTGATCTATCTTAGTAGAACAGATATTTGGCATCAAAACCACCGGCAAACACATGTCTTCATAAAGTAATGAACAATTGTTCGCAGCCACCTCAGCCAAAGTGAGCACTTATGACAATAGCTACTAGTCATCGAAAATGTTGAGTTATGAGATTTAAAATGGTTGTTAAATTATTGGGATTATTTCTTAACAATCAAATGAAATTAGTATTTTTTGTTTTGGTTTGTTTTATTACTGTGAATTACCATTTTGATGAAAAGCCCTTCAGGTGTCTCTGATATCATTGAAGAAAAAATGGCTGGTGAGGTGGATGAAGTTTTTAATATATTGTGTTCGTTGGCATAATCCTTCAAATCTGGTTTATGGAGCTTCAAAAAAATATCAAAACCATGCAGCAAGCAATTGAAGCACTAATTGATTGCAGCAAGTCCATAGCAAGCCATTTGAAATATGTTGAAGTCACCGACCCGGTCCCGTTCAGTGACAGTGCTGAAACTGAAAGTAGCTGCTGATTCTTGCCAGGGCCAGAGTGGGATTGTTTACAACAGTGTGCCCCCCAGTTTGTGGAAATCGTCGATCTCAGCATGGAGTCAGATGGAAGCCAAATAAGAGTAAGATATGTGCCCACCTTCAACATCAGAAATGCTCTAAGCCCAAGGCCAAGCTTGAGCTTGGAATGTAAGTGCACAGGCGTCCTCAGCTTCTGATCGTCCCCAATACACTACATATAATACTACAAGGTATGACACTCTCGACTAGAAAACCCACGGGTGCTTCACTTCAGCCCTTCATAGCTAACGTAAAACTCAATAAATTTACACAAAACAAGGTTTCAACAAACCGTTGGCAATTGTTCTTTCTTCCAATACCATTCACGGTGTCCGGTTCCGGCAACTTCGTAAGAAATTTGCAGTCAAAGAACAAAAATGTTCACAAAAAGCCCAAATACACTTCCATCTTGGACGGTTCGAGGTCAAGGACGGTACGGAAATTTACAGATTAATTACGGATGGACGGCGTTATCGACATCGTGACTTTACGCGACAAACTGGCAAATAATCGATGAAATCCGTGACATAGCCTTTATCACAGTTTGCCTGGTCCATTCGTGGACGTGCTCTTTAAACCTTATTTTGAAACTGGTTGAGGCTAATGTACCTCTTTGGGATTCTAATATGAGAGTTATTCATTTTGAATTTTACACAAAATAATAACTCTTTCACACCGGGATTGTCCGTAGATACGCCCATGGGCGAGTATTCGGAAATGAACATTTTCAGGAGTGCAAACGGAGAGCCAGAGCCTTGGCTGATATGAAAATATAAGCGATTTTTGCACAAAACTGTGTTTTTTAATTTTAACTCAACAAGCGCATAGTTTGTCGACACTCTGTTCGTTTTTCTAAATCATAAATGCTCTACAAAACTGAATATGTGTGTTGAAGTTTTTTTTCGTATTTTTAGTTTGCTCCAGCATGATAATTACATGTCACATAAAACAATACAGTACACATCGTTTACAAAGAATAACATTAAATCATTAGTCAACAAGTACCATGTTTCCTTCAAGACGTAATTTAATAAAGTTAATGAACAATTGAAAATTAAGGGTTTTTTAACAAAATTTTGGCTAAATATATAATTTTTGCTAACATGATCAACAGATTAATATTACAATTTTCCGAATGAATGTTTCCCAAAAAACACTGCTATCTTGTCCACATGAAAATTTACATGGTATGTTTGTTTTAACCACTCAGCAAACAGGAGCCAGAAACCGGAGTCAAGACGACATTCCCAAAAGAGATGGAAAAAAGTTTCACTGTGTTCACCACAGAAAGAGCATAGATCACTTGTGTGTGTCTTAAAGTTGACGCTGGGTGGGCTTTCAAGAGGAATTTTCCGAATAAACGCCTCACTACATGAACATTTGGCACAAGAAGCTCTAACACCAAATAAACGCCCACTGACTGTGTCCAAAACGTCACAATGGTCACGTGATTTAATTAGTGGCACATTGGTATAAAATCAAAAATAGAAGTTTCCGGAATTTCTACTTTCTGAAAATGCATACTTTTGTTGAGTTTAATTCTATAATCTTGAAGATATTTGGCTCAATATACAGGCTTGTCAATAAGATCCTACATAGAGAATCGTCTAAGGTTTATGACATGGGCAAAAACTCTTGGAATTTTCATCAAAATCCTGAGGCTTGAGAAGGGATTTTGACGAAATTTCTGAGAGGTTTTGCCGATGTCATGAATCTGAGACGAGTGTAGGATTTGTTTCCTCGCATGAACCGTGAAAACGATCTTTTTCAAAAGAAATCGACGCGACTAACCGCATGGTTTCCATGTTGGTATTTTGAAAAAAGCTCCTAAACCGATCCACCAGCGACCCAATCTCGAAACCGATCTATTTGTGGGTGGGTACAAACTGGCTTTAAGGATTATATTAAATTTCGTAGATATTCGGTGATGCTGGGTTACTGATACTGAGTAAAGTACGTCACACTTAATTTTATCTGTTGTATGCCCTGTTTCTTTCTTGGTCTCTAATTTATCAAGTGTGTACGAGTCACGTCAAACAAGATGTAGGCAACTCTTGAGGAAGTAGGTGTGATTATTTACAGTGGGTAGACGGTCTTATATACTAAAATGTGTTTACAAGGGACTTACTGATAACAACAGAAAGGTAGTTAATGTTATCAAAGCTACCAAACTGTATATCAAGCTGTTCACCAATAAATTATATCGACCCTTTTCATAAAATCTCTCCTAACAAGAAGCGTTGTCAGTAAGCAGAACCCCACAATTCCAAAGAAATGTAATGTATGTTATTATTCAATCACAGTCGGTCACAATATGGTGCTACTAAATACATTTAGCTACTGACAATGCCAGTGTTACACCACCATGATTTAAAACATTGATTCTTTCAGCTGTTCTCCTTTTCATGACATGCAACATGAGTAACACAAACAGACATTTGGTACCTGTCAACCTCCGGAATATGGTCAAGTTTTATCGAATATCTTTGAACTTTTAACGCGTACAGAGTTCTGAAGCATCACAAGTTAAAGATCTGAACCATGCACACATCAAGATGACAAGCAGCTTACATGTTTTGTGAAAAGAAGTCAGTTTTGCTTTTCAAATAGTCATTTAAAATGTCTTGAATTTCAGATTACTGCGTACTTAAATTTTGTCTTTCATGAACATGGCCAGGGGAAGATGTCTCAAACTTTTATTTTTGGAATTATTAAACGCCTTTTTAAAACACTTCATAAAGATGTTGGGTAGTCAGTAGCTCAGTGATAAGAGCACTAGACAGGGAATCTAGAGACCAGTGGTTCGATTCCCAGTTAGGCTTCCTGATTTTTCTGTGTATATTTCACTATTGGCCCACATCAGTGTCTATATTTATATATTGACACTTACTGGTAAGTTGTTGATTATATAATTGTCCAAATCTCGTGTGGAAAAGACGAAATGCCTGGATGACATAACAATTGGCTGCAAACAGTAATTGCATAGATGCTGGGTCCTCAGTAAAACTACATAATTTCTGAAAGCAGGAAGCCTGCAGAATCTGATTTTTGACTTTTTACCAATCTGTTAGTGGTTGTCGTGGACACGTTGTGAAAAAACCTGAGAGACCAGACTTGAAAGATGCGTAACCTCAACAATGATTTATTTTGTTCATTTCAAGGTTATGTAATGTGTTTATCTTGATTTTGAACTTAATAAAATCACTCTAGAATGACATTCAAACTGTTATGTTGGCTACTGATATTTACTGAAGATTCGGCCTTCTAACTTCCGACTGTTTTCGTTTCAATATAGTCCCAGATTTCAACTGAATGTTAAAATAGATGTTATCATGTAAAGGAAACTTTCAAGGTTAATGCGATGCACTTTTAAAATTAATGCTTAAGCACGAGAACTAAGCAGGGGCCGGGGCCAAATATTTTTACTCGCAATCAAACCCGATATTATTTTTCCCATTCTCCGTTCTACTTTTGTACGAAATCAAGGTTTGTCATCTCTGTCTGTATTCTGTGCCCAAGTACATTTTGGTTTATGCCAGTGAGTTTCTCTCCCAAGTTTGCATTTGATGATCCCTGGATTTGAGCTAAGGTCTTGAGTAAAAACTCAAGATTTCCACGAAAAGAATCCTACGTTGCCACCCTAGCCGGTCGAGATTGGGCAACTCGACCGGTTTGCGCACCACAGAATCTGCAGCTTAGATCAAAGACACCATGTTGTTGTGGTTAATGAAATCGCCTCAGGCTGCTGAATCACTAGATCATGAGACCATCATAACACATGGAGGGAGATAACGCTATTTTTAAAGTTTCGTTTTGCAAGCTAGTTTGTAGAATATAGCATATTTGAATAGTTCATGAAAGGCACACTTGATTAGGTTTTTGAATTATGAAAATTGAGCATTGAATGCGAATTTTATAACCTAAAACCTTTATTTAATGTTGCAATAATGAAGTGCAAACTAGGAGTAGACAGTTATCCATATAAGCCATTACTTACTAGACTGTGGAATAACAGGCATTTATCTTGAGGTAGCACAACAGTAGAATAGAAAATGCCAAAATAATTTTGAGGTCCATCTCGAGTTAAGAGACTATAATCCGGGCCTAGCACGGAATTGCAGCTTTCATCAATTGACTTCGTACCGCGGAAACAACGTCGCGCCTCAGTACGATGTGGAGAGTTTAAAATATAGTTTTGTGGCAACATTGATTATATGCTTTGTGCTTTGTGCTATACGCCACTATTCTATCACTTCAATGTTCCGTGTGAACGATAACGTTTAAAATCTCATCGTATTATTCTAATACGATCATTAATTTATAGGACTTAATCTATATGCTCAGTGATAACATTATTGGACTAAGAGACAATAAACCGATAAGATGAATGGTGTCAGTTCACAATGGTAAAAACTCCTTTGTAGACAATACACGTGTAAGCACTCGACGCATGGACATTTTCTTTATCCACGTACATGTACCTATTTAGTTCCGGTTTCCAGGAATTCTGGGGTTTCCCAAAACCATCTGTTAGTCCCGTGACATTTCATGTCGCAAATTTTCCAATCAATCATCAATAACATCCGTTTTAATCTTTCGGCTTGTAGTTAAAGGGCTATTAACAACCGAGCATTTAATTTAAACCCTTTTCCGCTATAAAATTGGCCAGGTTGATGTTCGTTATTAAGATGACGCGAGATGTCTAGCTTTGCAAAGAACAGGCAATTCGTCATACTTTGATTCCATGTTCATTGCATAAAATGACACGCCTTGACAAATAAACTTGGGATGAGTCTTAAGCAATGACGAACTTCCACTGTTTAGAAATCGTGGAATCACATTCAAGGAGCAATTTGGGTCAATTTCATAACGGCATGTGGTCTAAATCAAAAGTTCCTTTATATGATTGCGGGCTTATAGGCACTTTAGTCTTTTAATTGATATAAAACTCATTCTGTAAAACATTTTAGCTTGTTTATGGTGTGTCAAAAGTTTGGTTTGCTCGGTTACGTTCATTGGATTGCATTTAAGAACATTATCCCTCGGACACTAAAATCCTCAGGCTGTTCACAAGACAAGTTAATGTTCTGCTTCGCAGTAGTCTCATAACCAGAAGAAAAGAAATCACCAAGTCTCAATACATCTTATGAGATCGCTGTAATTTCTAGAGCAACGAGAAATTAAATAACTAAGTAGACACGAAGCTCGTGATAATTCGACAATATACAAAGGTCGTGAGAAAATGCGTTTACTTTAATCTATCATGAGATAGTATTAATGGGTATGCCCTCAAACAGGTTGTACACGCTAATGCAATGATGATATTTGTCTAAGAAAACCAGTTTCATTTCAATTTAACTATACTTCTTTCGCTTTTTCTTTCTTGGAACTGACAACCATGAGGAAGTTAATCTTGAGATAAGAGTGTTGATTAAACCTCACCGGTGTATATTTATTCTACTAAGCCCCTCCTAAAAATGTAACAAGTTGTTACATTTTACGTAGTTGTTACATTTCACGTCGAACGCACATGCGAGAAATGTACCATTGTTACATTTTACGAAACCCACGTCATATTGCAAGGAAAATGACGAAAATCACGAACAAGTAGTATGTGACACGGCCTGAGGGTACTGGAGTATTTTAGACGAGGAGTGCAGCCCGAAAATTTTGAATACAAGTACCTACCCATTTAGAGAATGTGCGCGTACAAAAAAGTGACCAATTTAGACACCAATTTGTGTAAAACCTCACATTTTGCACTCTTTTGTTCCAGAAATTCAGGAAAGGCACCTTCTAGATATAGTTTTGTCGAAAAAGGCACCATTTTGGAGAGTATTTTTTGTAAAAAACACCCTTTTGGGCGGCACTTTTATTATACACCCTCCAGAGGAATGCCCTCCGGGCTGACACGACATGGATTTGGTTACCTATTATCATTTTTATTAGCATTACATTACTATCACTACTGTTACTACTATTAATACTGTTACTACTATCACTACTATTACTCGTTACCGTTTTCGTTATCCTTATTATTAATAATAATATTTTTAAATTTATTTAACGAGGACACAGCATGTTTAGCAAAGAGCTAATACATCATGGACAGCAAAGATTTTAAAATCATCTCATTTATGGTTCAATTTTGTCATCGGGCTTTCCATAGTGGACAGCGAGTGCTGTTCCAAAAGTAAGTTCAGCTTTAACGATATTGTGAGAAACGTCTTGACCGCTGTGGATGCAGAGTACGCGTACTTTTTTGCCCAATTATGTTGCACGCCCAGCAGAATTAATAAGAAACATATTATTGCAACATTTTTGGTTATAAAAGCCACATTCTTGTCTTATTTTCAAACTTCAAAAACCTATTCACGAGTGTTTTTCACGAACTATTCAAATATGTTATTTACAAACTTTCAAAACAAAAATTCAAAAGTACTATTGCCGCCCTAATGTGTTTATGATAGTCTTATTTTCGAGAGAACAATAAAATCAGCAACCTGATTTCTGTGATGAGCAAGTCGGTCGAGTTGCCCAATCTCGGCATATAATATTTCGTGTTATATGCAGTGAATCATGCTCTCCCAGCGACTGTTATCTCCGAGCACGAAATATGCGAGTTACCCACTTCATACAAGACGTTACGAAGACAACGCCTATGGACAGTTGATAAAACGTGAATTAAAGTAAATAAACATAAGCAAATAAAACAGTTTGATAAAACGATATTCATAGGTGGACTGTGGGTGTTCTGTCAAACTTCCCCTTCTTTTTTACTGTTATAATAATCGTGAAATTTCTCATAAATTACGAACATCATTTTATTACAGAACCAAACAACCCATTGGTCCGAGAACGAGAGCTTTGAATCTGCAGATAGTTTAAAGAGAATTTATTTTTTAAACTTTCTTATTAATAAAACTGTGATTGCTCACCAAGGTTCTCGAGATATCAAAATACGTCTAAACCTTTCCGTTCCGCAGTAGAAAATCATTTTCGTCAAATATCATTCAAATACCAATAAGTAAACAAAAGTCACTTGTTTGACAATCATTCAAGCTTGAGCAAACACAGCTTTGCATCGTGATCTTCCAATTAGTTTTAATGGTAGATAGCATTTGCTTATGGTTGAGAAGGGCCAGTTTGCTAGAAATAATCAGCCGATGAAGGTCCAAGTACATATGAAGAAACGGTTCCACACTTATTCAGTTTATTTTGTATATCGCTGCTTTCGCAACTGCTCGGGCGTCTTGAATGAGCTAGAAAAGGTGTCAGCAATAGATAGCTTGGCAGTCAACGGAACATCGTATACCATGGACAAAGAATACAACAACATCGCGTTCGACAGAGAGGCGATAGAGACCAAGAGTAAGGTTTTCGAAAAGACAATCATCTTCATGGACTTAAGACTTGAGTGACGATAGAGTAGTCTATTGTAATAATAGCATAAACAGTAACAGTGGCAGATGTCCTTTTAGTAATAGCAACAGTATTAGAACAAAATATTATTAGAGGCACGGCCTAGTAGTATTACTAGTGATAGTACTAGTATCAGTACCAGTAGTTGTACTAGTTGGCACTAGTAGAACTAGGAGTAGTGCTAGCAGTAGAAGTTCTAATACTGGTACTAGTAGTATTACCAAGAATATCACTAGTACCAGTAGTAGCAACATTTTAAGTTAATGAATGAATATATGGCTACAGAAATGTTTTCAAAAAGTAAAAGTTAAGTTTGCTTGAATGGTCACCGCAAACTCTGTAGTGCGTGGTTTCTACCATTAGTGTTATTTTTAATTACAATGTAAAGATTCTTCCTTTACACCACTTCCTTCTATACGTTGGTCTAGATCCGTTCCTTGCAAACAGGCTCTGTGAGCTGGCCAGATTATGCGCCAAATAAATAGTTCTGCCAATACACCATCTCGTAAGCCACTCCATCAACATGCAGTGAACATGTGGGTACACATTGTATTTTAAAGACAGTCATTGATGATGAATTACTAATGCTGGTCAAATCAAGCTACTGTGAATGTTACCTGTTGTATGCCCAATTTGTTTCAAACGCAGCACTGTGTATTTCCTGGTCTGTAATCAGGTCTGAGTCGGGTCAAACTAGGTCTACTCCCGAGGAAACTGATGTGATCTTATATACTAAGATATTGTTTACCTATACTGATAACGATATAAAGGTACTTCACAGCTATTCTTTATCAAACACTTAACCAAAAACGTATATCGACCGTTTCATAGAATTTCTCCTATCACGGACTCTACATAAAACTTTGGACCGAAGGACTTTCATACAAATAAACGTATGGAGGAAGGATAAATTATTGGAAGTAAACAAATCTTAAACATTTCAAAATAAATGCGATGTATGTTATTGTTCAGGCAGAACTGGTCACAAAATGATGCTGCTAAGTACATACAGCAAGTGACCAGATGCCAGAGCTACACCAACCGTTGTTAAAACATTGTTTCTATGTGTAATTCAGCTGGATCCCTTTTCATGACATCCAATGCAATTAATATCAAAGACTTAAACAAGAATACTCTCATTGGCCACCGCCATTATTGTGTCATGGACTGTGGCGACACCTTGCGGGTGGGTGTGCTCCGACAAAGTACGCGAGGCATCGACTACCATGGTTAATTTTAGTTTCTCAAATTTAAAATTGCGAAGTATCTTTGTTAAAAATATCGAGAACAAGAAATATGAGCAGTGTATTGGAAGAATATACAAAGGCAAAATATCAAAGTAAATCAAGAAAAATAAATTTGGCAGCAAAGGTAATATACATTATGAGAAATACATCATAAGCAAGAGGGTGACTCAGTAATCAGAGGTGAGCATTTGTAAGTAGGTGATTGGAGGTTGGGTAGGTACAGAACCTGTAGGATTTTGTGGGTCAGGGATGTAATAAACAGTAGATAGATTGGCTGACAAAGAGGTAGGAGCCAAAACAGGGAGGCAGGCTAACAAAAAACTGAGTCCTTAGTGCAGATTGTTGATTAACGACAGCCAGGATGTTAACTGTATGGGATCATAAGAAATAATTTAAATAAGTAACAATTCCCATAATCATTCAAACCATTTACGATAATTTTCTGTATTAGCGATCAAATGAAGGGAACAATAAAGAACCCAACCCATTATTGGTTGACTGGCAACAGTTTCACGCAAAATCACCATTTGTTTCTATCATGAACGTCACAATAATAAATCAGTGGAAAGCAAAAAGTCATGAATTTTCAGTTAACTGTTGCTTCAGTCGTACGCAGTGCAAGAAGCACCTTTGCTTTTTTACCGATAGGAGCCGTCATGTCTTGCCATTTTGTTATTGCGCACACGCCTGCTAGACCTCTCTACGGTCCATGAAACAACAATGTCCGCCAGTGAACGTGCAATGGGATTTCGCTAGGAGATTTGTCTCCCTCTCTACCGCCTTTGGTACTATAAACGGACTTACCCTTTCCAATCACGTGTAATCCAGTAACTTTGAACGACGTAGAATGTATCAAATTTAAATTTTCGAAGCCTCACATGTTAACGACAGGAACCACGTCGAAATGACAAGCAGCTCGACGTTTTTTTGTGAAAAGATGTCAGTTCAACTTTGCAAATAGTCATTTTAAATTGTTTTAAATTCCACAGACTTTTCAATTAAAGAGCTCCATTTTCTTTGCGTGCGATAAATCAAAAATTTGTAAGAAGGATCCCTCAGCCTTGGGAATCTTTTTCTTTGAATTTGCCGACTGGCTAAATAATGTAAAATTGCAGAAATTGTCGAAAATCAAAATGGAAGAAAGAGCTGTCATGTAACTGACGTCATTGAAGTCGTCTCAAACAAATCGTGCTGTGATACTTAAATTGAAATTAGAAAAATTCCAAAGAGTAGCGATGGAAATGGAATTACGTGAGTATTATGATTTTGAAATAATAAATAAGGCGAAAAATCACAAAAGACCATGGAAACAAACATCACGTTATCGTTCAATGCAAATGATATTGAAAAAAATAAAACATCCCTTTTGCTTGGATTTTCTGAATATGTCGCATGTAAGTGAATTGCATACTGCGTAACCTACTGTGGCATCAGATATTTTGGTTGTCAGCAGAACTCGTTCAAAAGACTACATTTCATAATGTCGTAGTGTCCTCGCTTATGAATGTGGCTGCTAGCCCTTCCCTGCTCATTTAGACACGAAGTTTGAGTGTCTCAAAGTAAAATTGAAATAGCCAAAAGGCATGCACAGGGCAGCTTGAAGTTGGGTTTGTGCGTCATGTGGCGCAGTTATGCTAAACAGGGTGTCACGTTTTCCCCCGTGTGTGGGTGGGCGCAGGTTGTTACAGACCGGTGCTAATAGCTTTCGGTGCGAAGATTGACTGAAGACTGGTTCGAGTTAATCCTTTATCAATCCCGACCGTACGTTCACAAGCCTACTCAAACAAAACGTCCGACGTAATGTCTGTTTATGCTCCAGCCAGTGCTGCGAAGCCTTGACTTGTATTGAACATCTGAGATACTTCCAGCAACTGTTACACTCGATTCAATAACCTGCTGTCTCTGTAGCTGGCTCTCTATTGACCATCGCTGTACTAACTGCTGATTCTCTTCTCTGCAACTCAACTGTAGTTCTCCTTACTTGAACTTACTTGATCTCACTTGATCTCCCGACTTGATCATCTGAGACTCAACTCACTTAATCTTCTGGGACTCAAGTAACTAGTCTGCTAGCACAAACCCGTGCTTGTGTACTTATAGCCTAATGCATTGTTCTGGAACTTTTCATCAATTCAAGCACATACCAGAACTTTCTGGAACCTACCCAATCATTCTACAAACATGTACTAGTCTCTAGAATATTCCAGACTGCATCAATCACTGTCATGCTAGAGTCTTCTAGAAAGTTCCACACTATACTGTAGTAAACAAATTACATCATCACTGTTCTGACCTCGGTCTTCTAGAAAGTTCCATACCATTCTGTAGTAAACAAATTACATCATCATTGTACTTAACTCAGGGGTCATGCAAATCAAACTGAATAACAAAACAAAACAATACAACTAATAATACTGTCAGACTATATTCTGACACAGGGAGTATTTTGAATTTCTGGGTTCGTCACCTTGAAGGCAAATTGTGTTAGAAATAAACCCATATTGCAATCATCCACTTTTGGTCACTTGTTTTATTTTCTATTGATAAAAGTAAGATGTACCAGGTGATTTGCCTCCTTTTGTCAATGTACTTTGTATGTCGTTCTCGGCTTGTTTAGTGATTTTGGCCTGTGCTCACGGTAATTGACAGAAATCCCAAACTTTTTGAAAGGTGGGACCACTGCAACCCATTACTTGGAAAACACTAAAAAAGGTATATCACGTCATTGTGGCTAGAAGTATTGTGTTATACGCAATGATATGGAATATTATAACTAATCCATAGTAGGAAATATTTCTAAATAAACAACGACCTTAAGTCAGATTTGTAAATCAATTGCCTTATTGTGACTTACACAACTGTCATATCTTGTAACTCTAATAGTAAACATTAGAGTGATAATAAGATAAAACACAGCGATCCATAAAGGAGTCCAACGAACTAAAAACGATGTCGTTTCCTGAAAAAGATAACGCTAAATTAATGTATCAGGACTTCGAGACACTTAGATAATTCAGTACAAATCATGTTATCATGGAAAATGTGTGATGCATTATCATGCCACGTATCTTCAACAAAGATTTTATAGTTACCTAAGTTGGGATATAGTATCTTTGTCTTAATGATAATGTTTTTTCGTCGACGTTGTTTTCATCGATTTCCTCGTTGATTTTCTGAGCACCGACATGTGAGCAGTTGGTAGGAACTCGTATCGCAGCAAGACACTGGCGAAAGTGGGTAGAATTTGAGAAACACTTCGTGGCGTATAGCATCGAAATCGCGGTTGTTAACCTGAATCATAGTACTCTTTCAATTAGATATTTCTTGAGAAATTGTTCGTTTCGTGTTCTTGTCTTCACTCTAACCATCGACACCGTTTAGATTTTTGTATTGTGGAACAGGACGCCAGGGTGCTTGCCCGTCAAGTTGTCAGTTAGGCCTACAGGTTAAAAACAATCCCCGTTATCTACAATACTCTGTATTGTCTTTAAGACCAGCATTTTGACCTTGATGATAAGCAGATGGGGCGGAGCAAGACTCCTGTTTGAACCTGTTTGACCTTCCGTGATAGTAGAGACTTTTGTATTGTTGCTGATCTACTTCAGATGCAAGGGCTGGGGATGTGCACGTATTGAATATGTGACTGAACTATACAGTACTCTGTGTGAAATATATGTCACGAACAATTCAACCAATTGACAATTGGCAATTATCATAAAGTGGTGCCTTCATTTAAGATCTATAAGGAGTAACTAGAAAACTAGTTATAATATCTTTGTTGAATGTAAGTTTTCGTTATTAAATTAGACATGTGGTATATTAGGGTGAAGAACATAATGCAAGAACTGCGATTGGGTAGCAAAGCCACAACTTAGCAAAACAATTACAAACATAAATCCATGTAAGATGTATAAATATATAGACAAGTAGACTTTTGCAAGTCATTACAGTTCCGCTGTTATACTGCGTTACGTAACAATGGAGTCAAGAAGCATGACTGAGGAAATTTGAGGGTAAGTAACATTTAGCTGGATATTTTGTTGTTGCAGTTCCAGCCGTGGGAGAAGTAGGCGAACCTTCAGTTCTATACATTATGTATTTGTGATATGTTTCAATGGTTGTTGAAACTCATGACAGAATTGTTAACAATAATGGTCATATTTACGTTGATCAAAGACTGTGAATGTTTTTGGAGTTCGGAATGGAAATTCTAACAAGTATAGTTTTTGACGATGCTTTGTTTTAGTAAAGGTCGAATCTATTATGTATAGTGACTCGCCTAAGTAAAATGTTCAACCAGTGTTGGAGGCATTTAAAATAAGAAACTCACTTTTGTAAAATAAATGAAGAGCTCGGTGTTATTCAATACAAAAGTTCATTTTATTATGATATCATTCATTGATCAGATAGAAGTCGAATTAATCACAACTCATTCAAACATTCATGGCATAAATAATGTTGCCGTAATAATGAATTCGGAGAAATCAACACAGGTATCACAAGCAATAAGAAGGATTTATGTAAGAAACGTACCGTGAGTTCCTTATACGCTCAAACCTCACCAAATGCCAGATTTCGCGATACATCGCCATGTCTTGCAAGCGAAGCACGTAATTATATTACCTTTTGTCACGAGATTCTTGTGTCTACGGAACTCAACCACGTGGCATCGCTATTTTGCCGTTCATAGCAAAATAACGATGTCGGTTATGAAGGAAGTTACTTGCCAGTGAGCCTACATGAACAAGGGGTCTCGTAGCATCGAGACTTGAAACTAATTGTATAAACGTGGCAACCATACACAATGTATGCAACACTGATAAACTGGCATTGAGCCTATTTTGATAAAGAAAAACCTAACAAGAATAAACCGAAACTAAAATTTTCGACGTTTGCCTCCAGTAACATTTTGCAAACGAATCATTCGGGTTTGATCGCGTAAGAATTCTTAGCACCAATCTGTGTTCGATTTCATACAATGGACGATACCTGGTATGAAATGTATAGTCTCAGACAGTTGCAAAGAGGTTGACTGATAAGCTCAAGCTTGAATTCATGGTCTCTTGGGATTTACGTACCTACCGATGGGGTAATCAGAAACACTATCGTAAAGCTTTAGGTTTGTGCAGTGAGATAGCTTTCCTAATAGGATAAAGTCCACACTGTCAAAGACAAGGACAGCATCTACCATCTTCAAAATAGAATAAGGGGATATGAGGCGTTTGGAAGAGAGTGTTTGACTGTATGCTTATTCGTTTACTTGTTCGTTCTTTCGTCAGTCCTGAGCAGAAATACAATTTTGCATTCACGCCTTTCACATTTTAACTCTTACTGTTATAGGTAGCCAAGACAGCGATGTTGAAACAAGGCGTTCTAAGACAGCCTAGGTGAAACGGGAATTTGGGCCTTAACATTCTTTGCTGTACACCCTTGCAAAATTACTTGGCGAACTTCAAGGTAGATGTCGGCATTTGAAGCCATCAAGTTCGAGGAAATTCTTATCGTTACATGATGTTTACGTCCTTCTGTCCCCACGTTTCATTGAGAGTCAACCTAGAAAATAAAGATATGATATTATGACTCATTCGAACGCCCAGTTGTCTAGCACTAAAAACTGAAAGCAAAATAGTTCAGGCTGTATGGTGCTTAGATATAATAAAACGCTTTACCCCAGCCTGAAGGGGGTGGATGGTTGGTATGATTTCCAGTACAAACTCATTACTTACTGTCCCTCCCTTCAGCTATGTGCCCTCTCTAGAATTCATTATATATCATATAGAAGTTTTAGTTTATTTTTAGTTTAAATTGTAAATTTAATTTCTAAATATTCATTTAATTTAATGCATTAATACTTAATTTAGCCTTCTTCAATTTATTTGATTGAATTTCATGCATTGTGGTATATTAGCCTCTGGTTAAAACATGTTTTGAATTGTATTGAATTTTATCCTCTATGAGTGAAGTTTATCATTATTACTATTACTATTACTATTATTGTTATTATTATTACCATTATTATGATTATTGTTATTATTACCATTATTATTAATATGATTACCATTATTAATATTATTATTGTTATTATTATTATTATTATTATTATTATTATTATTATTATTATTATTATTATTATTATTATTATTATTACGTGGTGTTTAGATGTCATGAAACGATTTACCACAGACAACATAGTGTTTAGAAGATGCTTTACCACACACTACATAGTGTCATAACAAATCGCTTTAACACAGAGTGAGTGATGTTTATCTATAATGAAAGACTTTACCACAGACAAAATTGTGTTTAGATATAATACAAGACTTTACCACAGACTACATGCACGCACAATCATACAGTTCGGTGCGGGCGAAAGTTAACAGGAAGAAATCACGTTATTTTACACACAAAACTTTCTTCGACATCTGACCGTGAACATCTTATTTTTGCGTGTTTAGGGGACTGAAATCTATTCTTTGGCGTTGAATATCTAGTATCTGGTTCTTCTGCAGTGTTAAATAATATCAGTGACGTGGCATGCTCTCAGTTGTTGAAGCGTTGGTGAAGGATAGGTATGAACTTTATTGCCAGGCTAATGGGAGTATTCTATGGTAACAGCATTTAGGTCATTGCATAGAAACCAATGTTCCAAGTACTGTATGTCCTCTCATCTACAGATACCATACCAAGCACGAAGTAGCCGACGATAAAGTGGATGAATGCTAACTTCAATGATGCAAAACAAACCGGGGACAACATGCCACAAGATGGCACCACCAGTGTTAAGGTTATGTGAGACCTTATTGTAGAATCTGCATACTTACCCAAATGTCTACAAAACTATAGATTTTAACTGAACAAAAGTACACATTTTCTGAAAGACGGTAGAATGTCGAATTCTATATTGACTTTTCTCTTGTTGGTCAAGAATTGGATTGTGTGAACTTGTTTTAGTAAAATATAACAAAAATTATGCTACATTTATTCCAAACCAAAGGTATCAATGATATTATACGAGTGTTTGATAAGAGATCTTAAAAACGATGTAACAGTTTCATAAAATATTATTAAATTTTTGTTTTTGCAACTTCATATTTTTCATGAAAATCATGAAAGTTACATTTTAATAAACAGTCATGCCAAGCAAAGTTCATTAAGTACAATTCCTAACAACTCTGTGGAGCTCACTGTATACAGCATCTGAAAGTTTCATACGAATATGATCCGCCATTTTTGAAATAGTTTGTTCCGACATTCGCCAAATTTGGACCTTCTCTAAGGTCTAAATAGCCGTAAGTTGAGAGTATTACCGTGGTTTCTCCTTGGTGAACGTCGGTGTGGGCCGCAGCAGAGTCAAACATAGACGACATCGGTAACTCATCGAAGTCTTCTGGATTCAGGATATACCTAAAACAAAAAGCGCGTGAAGTATATTCCTTGTCACGTTCTCGATTATATGAAATTTGCCGTTTTTGTACCGTACAGCAAGGCTGCGTCCCGTGGACTCAAGAAACTCAAAAAAAACAAAATATCGCTGTTCATTACCAGAGGTTATGGGATTAATAGCTTCGTGAGGTTCTTGCGTCTACGGAACGAGACACACGTCTTAGCTGGACATTAATGTCCATTCAAACAAGAGCAACTCATTCCTATGTAATGTTTAATGCAGGGTCCAGACCCATTGTCTACTAGATAATCAGCCCAAAATTTGAACACATGGTAACGCCAATGCATCTGTAACTGCACACAAAGTGATGCATCTTCAAATCGTTTCCACCGGTAATTGCATTTCTGTGTTACCAACGGGTTGTACTGTCTTCTGTTTAGAGATCACGGGCTCGTTCCAAGAAACTGAGTTCTTAAGTCTAAGATTTGTCTCAACTTCCAAACTTTGAAACTTCCACATCCGATAAGATAGTTAAAATTAAGATGAAACGTTTATCAAAAGCTTAGTTCAAACTCATGATCTCTCTTGAAATGGTCTTGAGACAAATTTAAGTTTTACCTTGAAATTTAATAAGATTTGTCTTAGCTAAGTCAGTTTTGTTGGAACAAGCCCCTGATCAGCTACAGGAATAGTTGTCGAATATGTTACAGTAAATTTCGTGCAACAAACCAAATTTTAATATTCTATATCCGTTATCGTTGTTTTTCGGAGTAATAAAATTTGAAGTATTTCTTGTTGCAAAATTTTCTGTGCTTATCTAAGGTATGTTCGATTTATCTTTTCTTTTGTAAATTTACTTAAAAGTGGTGTTTACATTTTATACAAAAGCGGTGATAGTTGATAACAAACCAATGTTTAGATTCGTGGTAAAACAACTTCCTCAAATCTAATAGAAATGTCTAGTGCAGTCATTTCAATGTGGTGGTTACATTCTGACTTGAAGGCTTCAATATTGCAAACCGCGAGATACTATTGAGCTGTACTGGATTACTAACTGTGCCTTTCGTGATTTAGCCAGCTTCTTTCGCCTCAGCCGTATCATGTGGATAACGAGCACTAGTAACAGAAGTAGAAGAACGCCACCTATAGTCCCAGAGAGGAACGCAACAACCGTGGCTTTTGGTAAGCACTTCCCGTTCTTATAACCAACCGTGACGTTCAACATTTCTGAGTGCTTGCATCTGGAAAAGGGAAATGACTTTCAGCTTGAATAGAGCATCGGAGAAACCGGAATATGAACATGACGCTGCCACAGTGCTGAAGAGGTTTGTCTTTAACAAGTCCTTAATAGTTATTTGAGTTAAGTTCAATCAATAAATATCATATGCAAGCTAGTAACGACAATATATATTTGCCTCCCACTTCTTGCAAGTGATCTGCATTGCAAGGAGGATCGAAAAAAGGCGTGAGTTTCACTTCCAAGTCAGTGTGGAATAGTCTTTCGATGTTTGAAATTTAAAGCGGACTTGCTCTGTTTTTGGCACGGGCATCATTATGACTATCCCGTCTTTATAAATAATGTATGACTGTTCTTGCCGAAAAAATATACCATAGTCAAAAATGGACCCTAGCGGAGAGATTTTTGCTGGTAAGTTTCTATTTGAGGAGCGTTCCATGTTTCCTACCTACAAATCGGCGCATTTTCTGCGTTAGTAACACAATCCCCGTCAATTCCACACCAATTACGCTTTGAATCAGTCTCATTGTAGCGATAGCCATCACAGGGGTCGCTGCATATCGGCAGCTTGTTGTCGAAGGTATCACACCGGAAACCTTGCGGGCACGTGTCTTCCTTGCATAGGTCAGAGAAAATTGAGGTCACTGAAAGCACAGTGATTAAAAATGCCACTAACCTTAGAGTCTGCGGTGACCATTCAAGCAAACTCAACTTTTATTTTTGAAACCAATTCTGTAGTCATGTATTCATTCATTGACTAAAAATGTTGCTACTACTACTAGTAGTACTAGTAATATTCTTAGTAATACTACTAGTACTACTAGTACTAATAGTATTGCTACTGCTAGTACTACTATTTGCACTACTACTAGTGTTACTGCTAGCATTACTCCTAGTTCTACTAGTGCCAACTACTACAATTACTGTTACTGATACTACCACTAGTAATACTACTAGGCCGTGCCTCTATTAATGTCTGGGAGTATAGTCCTAGATTAATATTTTGTCCTAATGCTGTTGCTAAAAGGACCTCTGCCACTGTTCCTGTCACTGCAATTATTACAATAGACTACTCTATGTTCACTCTAGTCGAAGTCCATGAAGATGATTGTCTATTCGTAAACCTTACTCTTGGTCTCTATCGCCTCTCTGTCGAACGCGATGTTGTTGTATTCTTTGTCCATGGTATACGATGTTCCGTTGACTGTCAAACTATCTATTGTTGACACCTTTTCTAACTCATCCAAGACGGCTTTGGAATTGAAAGAGTCCGCCTTTTCTAAATCCATCTCAACGTCGTATCCAACTGTAAGACTTCCTTTAACAAGCGACCGGATATTCACTCTCTTGAATCCCAAGAGCCCAGCATAAAGGGATTCAAGCTGCGATAAATGAAAATTATAATTTAACTTAAAGCAAATGAAATCAGTTGTCAACACGCTTATTAGTAACCACTTTAATAACAGCGCACCTTGGTCAAAATTAGCTACTATTTAAACTGAGGGTGTCTCAATTAGGCAAATAGCATCATTCCATACGGACCTCCGGAGCACAGATTGTCATAATTTGAAAAATACGCAACGACGTCAAACACAAAGCTGCATGAGTATATACAGTACTTACTCTGGGATTTTGTTGAGAGACAAAATTGTTTGCATACTATATGTCAGTCTTCACAGTCAATGTTCATGTTTTACACCGTAAGTTAATGTTTTGTCTTTACATCTAATTAAACCTGGCAACGCCGTCGTTCTGTCAATCGTGACTTTAGTATTTTGCCACAGCTATCGTCTTCACCGTCGCCAACGTCAAATTGCTTAGGGTGCCATTCTCTTTAATCTCGTGGCGCGCAAAAAGAAAGTGGACTTGGAATGAGGTTTCTCCCCACTTTCGTTGTCTTCCGTCATTTTCATGGGAGCGTTGTAGACCTATTTGTCACTGATGGCTACGAAGATTTGTGCAAACCGTCACAGCACTCAATTGCGGTTTGTAACAGTTTGTGCTTTGCAGGTCTACGTATATTCTGGTAATTTGAGGGTTACGGCAGTTGCAGAAACCCATACACAAACCACAAACTGGTGCAAAGAAAAGTTACTATAGTTTGAGCTTCAAAAGTCTGCACAAATTGTAGCAATTTGAGGATTGCTATACCAATAAAATTGGAACCCCGGTGTAGATATACTGGAGAAAGTACTGACTGATCTGAAATTAACTAAATATTTACCGAAACAACAACGTGTTGAGAGTATAGATTATGTTGAAATTCGCCCACAGGCAAGTAGCACAAGTTTTACCGATAAAATGAAAGAACAAATTCGATATAACGGTAAATCAACTTTTATTATTGACAGTTTTTAGCAAACAAATGCAGAAAACGTTTGAGTATGCTTTAACTCAAAGTTTGAGGGTACTAACATCGTTTCGGAAAATTTTAAAATTTTGTCAGTGTTTCGTGTCTGTTCCCGGGACCCCTTTTTAAAGTTCAGAGTGCGTTTAAAGATCGGTTTTTATCTTTGGCCAAATGGGTGAACGTTACACACGTAAATTGCGTGTACCAATTAACCTTAGTTTACGGCGTGTATAATTAATGATTAACTTACTCCGTTAAAAGTTAATTTGCGCCCTAAATAATTATTTTTGTCGTTAATAATTGATTTACGCCGCAAAGATTTAATTTACCCTCTAATAATCAATTTACTCAATTAACAAAAATTCATTTACGCCGTTAAAATTAATTTACGCAGCAAAATAATTATGTTACAGCACAAATAATTACTTTGCGTCCTTAAAAGTTAATTTTCGCTGCAAATATGTAATTTACGCAGTTAAAGGTTAATATACGCCACAAACAATTAATTTACGTCGTTAAAAAGTGATGTATGCTACAATATAATTAATTTATGCAATTAACAATCAATTTGCGACACTAACAAGAATTAATTTTCGAACCCAAATTTATGGGGGTAACGTTTGGCCAACGATAGGAGTTCATGTTTTTCCGACTGGTTACCTGCCTCCCGTTTAGTAACGCTGGGACCTCTCTAAAAGGCAAGAGATTACGTGAGATATTGCTGTGTATTTCAAAGGAAAGCACGTGACTTTGGCTAAGTTTTAGCTATGTACTAGCGTAGGTCCTAGCGTTACTGAACGCACGCCTGGTTTGATATCCGTTTTTACACCGGGATTCCAACTTCGATGGAACATTCTGTATACTGTGATTGCTAATGGTTGTGATAATTCAAAGTTTACCGGTGTTCTTTATATCAGCAAAACGTTTCATGTATATAACCACGATGGTTTACCATAGCCAAATCTTAAACCTCGCCTTCCAAAAAACGTAAGACTTGTTCTATAAATAATGATGGTATGATGCAATACTTCAAGGAACTGGAGTTGAAGTAAACCAATTTCGTTTCGGACATTTGAACATAGAAAGATTTGGTTGAAGAAGGAAATTCTTAATAATCATTCAACCAGTTTCTCTGTTTAAACACATATAATTTTAAAGCATTTGATTTTAGAATTCTCAAATATAAAGAAACCAGTTAGGCTACACGTTTTTGTGAACTTACCGAAATTCTAATCTGAATGGAGATCGTTGTAAATGCGACGGAGGTAACGTCTCGCAGTTCTTCATTCGTTGCTGACGTGAAGTACGACGTCATTTTTATCGACAGGGTAATCGTTATCGTAGTGACACCTGTGGGCATAATGTCATATGATGCTAAAATTTACTTTCGGAACAATTTTTAAATTACTTGATTTTGCCACGCCATTGAAGTTGTCAGGTAACCACGTGTATTGGTATCTATTAGTCTCATATGACACTCTCTGGTTTTGTTTGCTGTTAATTGGTTTTGTCAACAATTTTTATTTTAGACAAGGGAGCTCCGATTCAGGTCTACGCATCGATATGGGCTTACGCACATGTATAAACAGAAAGCTGCAGACAAGACTACATATTTCAAGCCATCCAAGTTCAATCTTCTTGTGAAAGGGGCAAATCTTAAACTGCAATAACTAGTGGAACTAGAAATTGGTCCTTTATAGGTTACAATTTCTTCACTTACGTAACTTAGGCTTTGGTCTTAGAGGCTGTGTCATAGTGGTTCCCACTGGCTTCCTTGTTGTTGATTTTATCGTTGACGACGACTTAAACAGTGTAGACAGGGCAAGAGTTGACGTTGTCTTCGCTATGCTCGCCGTCGATAATCTCATCAACGTGTCGCTTGTGTTTGCAGCAATAGTTGTGTTAACGACTCCAAAAGAATGGGTGCTAGATGCGCCTGTATACGTTTTGCTCACAGATGAAATTGGAACATTTGTTTTGTCCCCTCTGCTTGTCGTTACTACCGTTGTGGTGCTCTTTGAGACTGTAGTTTTTCTTGACGACATTATCTTGTCACCTGCAGTTGTGGTAACATCTGGTTCTGGTGATAAAGTTGCTGTCCACTCTTTAGACATCGTAGCGGTGGATGGAGTTGATTGTAACTCTGATGTTGCACTGTCTCCTGTCGCCGATTTAGCGGTGCTTTGTGGATGCGAGTTGGTTTTGATCGTGGTCTCAGGCGTGGTGACATGAATGGTAGACGTCTCTGTTGTAAACATTGTACCGTTTCCTACAAAAACGTAAACATGTTGACAATATGGCAACAACAATCATTGTGTAACATGACAATATTTCTACTAAGTAAAATCACAGAAACAAACTGACAGACGATATTAAAGCTTTCAGCAGGTTTTATGACCAGGCAACACGTTAGGGATATGCAAAACAACGAGGTAGCAAATTTAAAATCCTTCAAAATCCATATCTATTTTTCCTATCAGATATTTCAGTACTCTGTCTCCAGTATCTTGATTTGCTTCATCTCATCTCACAATGACTCCACTGACTTAGAGTAAGTATGCAAAACACTTACTTATGCATACCAGTGGCTGTTTATCCCATACGCGTTCTGGCAGGCACTCAATCTCGTCACTTCCGCTGTATTTTACGTAGCCTTCAGCACATATGAAGAATATCCGGTCTCCTGGTGCCAATCCCTGCCTAAAATCTTCCAGCGTGCTTGCCTCAACATTTGGTTCCTCGCAGAATTTTCCTACAAAGAATATGTACAAGAACATTTCTGTATCATTCTCTATGCCGTCTGTAGGTGTAGGTACAGAACTTTTCAAAATAAACTATCAAACTTAGATAAACACAAAATTTGGTAGGAGTTTATTGTTACAATATTGCGCATAGTCACTAACTGTTGATTTATTAAAGCACTTGTTCTGTAAGATGTCACGATGTCAACCATGTGCATCGATCAACTGGGTTAACCAGAACTGAAATACATTCTTGTCGACAAGAAATGTAGTTGCGGTTTTGTCCCAAGGAATGTCAACTTTATCTACATGTATTTCTGAAAAGCTACCGTATACAACAGCTCTCTTGGAAGATGAGTTTATGCCAAGGATACACGTTAGACTATGTTTGCAAGTAAAGAAATTTGTGAAAAATCTTCGCTTATGAAATTGAAACAGTGAATGAATCCCATAGTTCAGCAATCCAAAGTAATCGATCACTTTTTTCTAGAATAAACTAGACAGCTCCCTAGCAAAACCGACGTCCTTCACTTGCGTAATTTGCGTTCTTACGATATTTGACTTTTCTCGAGATACACGTAGTCCACTGATGTCTGCAGTAGCAATAATTGAACCACCTTACATCAAATAAAAGCCACTGTACTCATATTCAGACGGTTGGCCAAAACTTGCTATTGCTTACAACGCAGTGCCCATAGTGCTAATATTCACATGTTATTCGATGCTTTGCATCGTGACCTACAGAATTGTCATTAGCGTCGTTTTTTCACCGAAAGGCAATCTCGTGTTTACTACAAAATGTTGTGACGAATGGGGACTTACTTTTACAAACCACTGGGTCATCACTCCAATTTCCGTCATCCATACAAACGATGTCATAACTTCCGTTATGATATTCGTATCCCTCCCTGCAATCAAAATACATTGTTTCGTCGGTCTTGTACAAGTTCTGATGCTGGTTCAGGGCTTTTGTATTTTCGTCAAGTATTGGAGAAGAGCACAAAGTCGTTGAATTCGATCTTCTTGTTGTCGTTGTATCTGAGCTGGATACCGGATTCATTGTTGTAGTTGAAGTAACCGAATTGCGATCATGTGAAGAGGTCCTTGGCGGTGATGTTGAAGAGGTCAATGATGAACTTTTCCTTCCCACCGTGTTTGCTGTTGACGTGATCGTGGGTGCATTACTTGCCGGTACCTCCGGGGACGAATCAAGCGTAGTTAATGATGGCGAACTTGTTGTGGGAGCGTCTGAAATGTTTCTGGACGTTGACTCGTTAGTCATTTTCCATTGACTTGTACTTGTTGGTAGGAAAGTGGTCTCTGTTGGTTTGGTTGGTGTCATGATTGTATTGTTCACAGGCGAAAACGTTTTTGTTTCTGCTGCAGTGTTTGTCGGTATTGTTGATTTTAAAGAGACAGTAGTGCTTATGGAAAACCTGGTACTTGATACAGTGTTGGTGTTTGTATTTGCTGTAGTTGTTGAAGAGTTTATGGTGTTAAGCGGCGTGGAGTTAAAACCGGCTGTAGTGTTTGGCTGCATTATGGTTGTCCAAACTATTGGAACTTTCGATGAGGATTGGGTATTTGGTAATATTGCAGTGTTTATATTTGTCACTGTTGTTGTTATGCGTTTGGTGTCAACAGAAGAGCTAGTCTGTGGTACATCTGTAATGCTCTGTGAAGAGTTAGTCTGTGAAACATATGTAGTGTTCTGTGGAGAGCTAGTCTCTGGTACATCTGTAGTGTTTTGTAATGAACTAGTCTGTGGTACATCTGTAGTGTTCTGTGAAGAGCTAGTCTGTGGAACATTTGTAGCGTTCTGTGGAGAGTTAGTTTGTGGAACACCTGTAGTGTTCTGTAAAGAGCTAGTCTCTGGTACATCTGTAGTGTTTTGTAATGAACTAGTCTGTGGTACATCTGTAGTGTTCTGTGAAGATCTAGTCTGTGATACATGTGTAGTGTTCTGTGAAGATCTAGTCTGTGGAACATCTGTAGTGTTCTGTGAAGAGCTAGTCTTTGGTACATCTGTAGAGTTCTGTTTCACCACAGTTGCCGGAGTGTTATAATTTTGGTTTATAGTAGTCGTAGACTTACCAGTTTTGGTCGTTAAGGAATGGGTTTTTTGCTCACTAGTGGTATTCGGTTTCGTCATAGTTGTCGGCGTGTAAACTGATACTGTATTATTTTTTCGAAGAACCGATGTAGGCGCGTTTGTTGTGCTTTCAGACGTGTTGAGCTCTGGCCCGCCTGTGGTATTCATTTTGTTCATAGTGCTCGAAGTCTTGGGCGTGGCTGTGACATTCAGGTCAATAACACCTGTGGGTGCATCGGTGGTGTTCGCTACAAACGTTGTCTTTGGAACGTCTGTGGCGTTGGGTTTGACCGTAGGTGTCAGGGTGTTTTGCAATCTTGTGCTGTTCGTTTGAATAACAGTTTTAGGCGCGCCAGTGATGTTCGCTGAAGCTTCTGTTTTCGGCATTGCTGTGGTGTTGGCTTTTATCGAAGTGTTTGCCATAACCGCACTAGTCTTCGGGTGAGTAACGGTTATGGGTTGATCTGTTGAGTTCAATGAAGCGTTTGTTATTCGCTTAACTGTGGTGGTTGGGTTTTGTGTAGATGTAGATGAAGAAGTACCGCGCATGGCTGTAACATTATGATTTTTTGGAAATGTGGTCTTTGGCACATCTGTAGTGTACAGTTTTATCAGCGTTATCAAAGTGTTTAACCTGGCCGTGGTATTTAGTTGAACATCTGTCGTAGTGTTAGGAACGTGTTTTGGTTTCGTCGTACTTGTTAGAGTGTTTTGCATGTCTGTAGTATTCGGTGGATTACCAACTGTGGTTGTAGCTGTGCCGTTTGATAACGAGATTGTCATTAGCCCGATTGTGGTGCTTGCTTTAATTATTGTTGGCGGGGTGTTTTGCGTTGACGCGGTATTCTGCTGGATAGTAGACGTGGGTGCGGTTGTGGTGTTTGTTGAGCGTTTGCTCCATGGCACGTCAGTGGATTTCGGTTTTGTCATGCTCGAAGCGTTGGCCTTATCCGTCGCGTTTGTGGGTAAGCTTGTGGTGTTCCTCGCAGTTTCTGATTTTAACTTTTCTGTGGTGTTCGGTTGTTCAGTAGTTGTCATGGTAGCATTCAGCCGCATCGTAGGTGCAGGAGTACTTGTGTAAGCTAAATGCACGTTTGTGGAATTCGGTTTGATCACAGTAATAGATGTGTTCAGCATGTTCGTAGCATTGTGGTGAACAACAGCTGTCGGTGGAACTGTAGTTTTTACTAAAGATTCTGTCTTCATTGATACTGTGCCGTTTGGCTTAATTGCAGCTGTCGTAGCGTAGTATATCATTGTAGAATTCATTTTGATAACGGTTGTTGGTGTTCCACTCGTGTTCGTTGAAGTGTTGGCTTTTGGCTCACTTGTGGTATTCGGTTTCGCCGTAGTTGGTAGTGTTTTAAGTGTAACTGTAGTATTTGGTTGAGGAAAAGATAAAGGTGCGTCAGTGGTGTGTAATGAAGACTTAGTCGTCGGTGGGTCTGTGGAGTTCGGTTGTATCATTGTTGCAATTTTAGGCATATTCGTAAAATTCAGTCGAATGTTAGTTGTGGGTGCGACTGTAACGTTGGCAGCTGATTTTGGCTGTTCCGTACTTGTCAGAGATTTTTGATGGCCTGTAGCGTTCGGTTGATTGAGAGTTATAGTTGCGCCCGTGGTGTTAAATAAAGAAGTTGTCTTTGGCATATGTGGTGTGCTTGGCTTCCCCATTGTTGTCGAAGTGTTTCGCGTTACCGTGGTAGTCAGTTGGTAAGCAGATGTAGGTGCACGCGTGATGTTTGTTGTAAATTTGGTCTTGATCGTGTCAATGGGATTCGGCTTTATCGTAGTAATTGAAGTATTGAATTTGTTCGTACCGTTCGGCTTACTAGCCGTTATGGGTGTTCGTGTGGCTGAAAATTTGGTTTTCGGCTCATTTGTGGTATTCGATTTTGACGTAGTAGTCGAAATATTAAGCATTTCCGTAACATTCAGTTGAATATTAGCTGTTGGAGATCGTGTGGAATTTTCTAAAGGTTTCGTTTTCACCATGTATGTGGCGTTTGGCTTTGCTGTAGTTGTTGAGGAGTTATAGATGACTGTAGAATTGGGTTGAACAACAGGTGGCGTCGCACTACTTGCGTACGTTGACAAGTTGGTCTTTCGCTCAATTGTAGTATTCGATTTTACCTTAGTTACCAGTGTTTTAGGTACGACTGTGGTATTTGGTTTCATAACAGACGTAGCTACAGCGGTGGTGTTTGATGAAGACTTGGTCTTTGGCATGTTGGTGGAAATCGGTATTATATTAGTTGTCATTTCAAGCATTTCTGTCGTGTTTTGTTGGATAGTAGTTGAAAGTGAAATGTCAGTAGTTTTGTGTTTAATTGTACTTGCAGAAGCGTTTTGTTTATACGTGATATTTCGATGAATAACAGTCGTAGGTACATCTGTTATGAGGGTTGATCTTCTGATATTTTGCGTGGCTGATGACCTCGTGGTGTTTTGCGTGGCTGAGAACGTTGGTAGTGACGTAGTCGTTGAAGTGTTAAGTTTGATTGTGGATTTTGGTTGAACTGCTGTTGAAGGTTCACGTGCGGTGTTACCAACAAATGTTGGTTTTATCGAAACTGTAGTGTTTTGCGAATCTGTAGCATTCGGCCGATTACCTGTTACAGATGCAGCCGTGGTAACAGCCAAAGTGTTTTTCTTGTGGATATAGGTGGTGCTCGGTTTAGCCATTGTCGACGTCTTTTGGCTAGCCATAGAATTTGGTTGCGTAGCAGATGTAGTTGCGCTTGTGGAGTTCCCTGAATATTTTGTTTTTTTGGTGTTCGGTTTCACTGGTGTTGTTGTAGTACTTCTCGTGACTCTAGCTTTTGGATCAATAGGTGTCGTCATTGCCGCGGAACTTTTCGTTGAAAGGCTGGTTTCTGGCTCACTTTTCGTTTTTGCCACAGTTGTGTTACGCATGGTTGTAGTTGTGGGTTGAATGAAAGTTGTGTGAGCGTCTGTTGTTTTGGGTGTCTCCGTAGCTGTCGTAATTTGAAGAGTGGGTGTAGTATTGAAATGAAGATCAGCTGTATTACCATTTGTGGTCTTCACTAGAGACTCTGTTTCCTGCACAGCGGTGGGGTTTGGTTTCATCGTAAATGTCGACATGTTACCTATGATTGTAGAATTCTTTTGGATGTTAGTTGTGTATCTCTCTGTGCTGCTAGGTACAACTTTTGTCTTTGGCTTATCCGTGGTGTCTGGTTTCACAGAAGTTGCAGAGGCTTTAAACTCTACTGTAGCATTTTGGTGAATAACACTAATAGGCGCTACTGTGGTGTTTCCTGGTTTAGTGCGCGCCAAATGGGAGGTGCTTGGTTTAAACGTAGTTTCCAGATTGGTAACCTTGGCTGTTTTCTTTGTCTGACTTGCAGTTGTAGGTGTGCTTGGGTTATTAGTTGAATATTTGGTGTTTGCGAATTCTTTGGTGTTTTGTTTTCCCGGAGTTGTTCGAGTGCTATTCTTACCTGTGGTATTCTGTTGAACAACACTTGTTTGTGTGCTACCGATAATTTTTGAATACTTGATCTTCGGTACATCTGTGATATTCAGCTTTGTCATTTTTGTTGTATTTGGCCTGATTGTTGTCGTATTTGGCCTGATTGTTGTATTTACAAGTGTTTGTGTGTCGCTGGTGTTTGTTGAGGGTTTAGTCGTTGTCGTATCTGTTGCTTTAGGTGTTATAGTTGTTGTCAGGTTGTTGTTCGTGGTTTTAGTATTCACTTCAGTGACATTAATTGGCAATCGTGTGATGTTTTCTGGGTGTTTTGCCTTTGTCACATATGTGGGTTTTGGTGTTAGTAGCGTTGTTAAAGGTTTCTGACTGACGCGAATGTTCTGTGTGGTAGTTTTTGGAAGTTTTGCAGTAGAAAGTTTGGTTTTGGGGGCGGTTTTGTTGTTTTTAACTGTAACGTTCGTGGTCTTAGTGTGTGCATTTGTTGTTGGCACTGTGGTAACTTCAATTGAAGAGTTGGTATTGGTCTCGTACGAGATTTTTGGTTTTGTTATAGTTGATGGGACAACAGTGGCATTCGTTGAAGATTTGCCAGTTGACAACATCGCCTCGGTGTAAGTTTGCTCGGAGACCGTTGGCTGGACTGTAGAATTGTTGTATGCCGACAGTGCAGTTCTTGTTTTCACTGTCGAAGTAGGAGAAACTGGCGATGATCGTTTGATGTTTGGAATCATGGAGCTGTTTGCCTCACGAGAGGTTGTGGCGCTCATTAAAGGTGTGCTGTTGGTCACTGCCATGACAGTTGCTTTCTTCGTTGATAAGGAAGCAACGGTAATATTCAGTGGCTGACTATTGTTTGGCAAGAGTGCGGTGCTAGATCGCGTGGTAGATGCTGGAATAACGGTAGAGGCCTTTGTGTTTCTGCTTCGTGGCGTGGTCGTATTGTGCACTGTGTTCAGTATAGGTGTAGTGCTGATTTGTTTGACAGTTGATGAGACGACCGTGGTATTTAGTGAATATTTGATGGTAGGTACAGTTGTTTTGTTTGTTTGCGGCAAAGCTTCCTGAGTAACTGTGGTTTCCGTGGTGTAGTTAATGCTTGGGAATGGTTGTAGCAATGTTGTGCTTGTAAGATCGGAAGTAATCATCGTCTCTGATTTGTTGGACTGTGTAATTCTCGGCTCAACTTGCGTAGCCGTTTTTGGCTGTTTTGTGGTCGTTGTGTCCAAACTGTTCACGGTTGTCTGACCTGCTACACTCTCTGTTGTCGCCGCGGTTAAGGCCTTCGGTGTATTGATACTCGCCTTTTTCTTCCATGTAGTGAACAACACCTCTGTCGCTGTAAGATCTTCAGTAGTGCCTTCAACGGTAGTTGTTTGGCTACTTCCGATGTCCGTTTTCCGAGTTGTTGAGGTAAATTTAACTGAAGTCACGTTCTGTGAATTCGTAGCTGTACTCCATATAGCGATGAAGGCCACAAAAACTATAAAATTCATTCTGGGCATGTTGATACCTGATAAGTCTGTATAAAAGAGGTTTCGCTCGTTATGGGTCTCGACTTTTTTTAGATGCTGAAGACACTATCGTTAAAGCACTGCCTGAAATTGTAAGGTGAAAAATAATACCCTTAGGTTATCATTCAGAGCCTGTGATTCGTTTTTGCTTTCCAGAATAAGTGTTTGGACCAGATCACCACTGCGGCATTTTTATGTGTAACGTTCAATCGCCAGGTAATCTTTGCAAACAATATTCGTGCAGTTACTATGATAGAAAATTTCTTGTAAACATGCCGGTGTTTTTATTCAAGTATTGAAAGTAGCCTAACAGAAGTATAATGTTGTAAGAAATATAACGTTTGCATTTCTTTGTCTTTAATTTTAATTTCAATAAAATTTAAGAAGAAAACTTACCCGCTATTATTTCCCAGCTATAAATCAACGTCCTACTGGCTCTCATCTGTGTCACACTGGTTTCGTTACTACGGCTGTCGAGTCATTTTACTCAAGTCAACTTCACCCCAACAGAACCCCACCCAACTATCTAAAGATAACCCTGTTTACCGTATTCGTTCGGCGCTACCGTATCTTTTTATGAAATGGTAAATTTTTAAGCGATGTGCTGTCGATTAATTGGACTAGTGAACATTTTGTATATGCTTAGGTTTTCGGGAGCACAAATCGCTTACTTGGCATTCAGTATCATGAAAGACCCCCGTGGAATAAGCTACGATCACCGGGTTTTATTTCCCCAATCTATTTTGACGCAACCAACTTAGAGCCCTAATAATGCAGTGTCGGGTTTAGGGGGGAGCAAGGGCGCCTTGCACCCCTAAAATTCTCCCCAATTCCATTTGGCAGTTCGAGGGTGCGAATGTCTGACGGACAAAATCCTGGTTAATACTCTACTCTGCTCCCCTCCCTATCTCAAAATCTTAGAACCGCCCCGGGTTTGCATCATATCAGATTTTCAACATTACATATTTGGCTTGGGTGAATAAAGAATCCCAGCTAGGAGAGCTTGATAGTTCTAATATTGTCAGTGACGGATTTAGAGGGGGCCAAGGGGGCCATGCCCCCCCCCCTAAAATTCTCCCAGACTCCACTCGGCAGTGTTGGGAGTGTGAATGTCTGAGGCCCAAAATCCTGGATAATACTCTCTCCTGCCCCCCCCCCAACTTAAAATTCTGTAAACGCCCCTGATTGCTTAACGGTTTTCAAAGTAGAATTTGTTTTATTTTGTTCTTTTGTGTTCACTCAGAAACGGGAAAGGGGCATACATTCTTGTCAACCAGCGTTGTGGAAAAGTAAAGTCCGTTTCATTGAAGGTTGCCTTCTCTGTTGTACCTAGGGCCTCCGTATGTCTTTCGTTTATTGTAAATACCGACTGCAGTCCATATGTTAATTACAATGTTTTGTTCTTGTAGAAACTACTACGCCACGTTCCCAGTTGTGCTAATTGCGACCAGGCGGACAATTTGCGACAAAGCCGGGGACAGCGCAGTCCAAGTAGCTAGCAGCGTCAAGTCAACGTGAAGCTGCGTTTCATGCCTGTTGGCATGTACATGATGTATACTCTGCACATAAACCGGAGGTCACTTGCTCTACATTTTTAGTAATCGGAGTAAAGGTGTACAACGCCTGTTTGTGAAGATGTACGTAGTATCATTGGCGGCGCAGCACTGAAAAAAGTGAGTTATACCCCCCCAGCCCCCCATAGGCGGATTTAGGGGGAGGGGGGCAATTCCCGGAGGCAACATATTGGCCTCCCTTATGGTATCCTAGATCCGCCACTGCCCCCTATGGTGCGCCGCCTATTAGTACATCGGAATATAAGTTCCCTCAATCGTTTTCGTATTTGTGTCGTTGTTTACTAAAAAATAAATGTTTTTATCAATTTATCTTTGTTATGATCTTCTGTTTGACTTTGAAAAGTTCAGGAAGACAGCTGAGTTCCCATTTGAGACTGTTTNTTATTGTAAATACCGACTGCAATCCATATGTTAATTACAATGTTTTGTTCTTGTAGAAACTACTACGTCACGTTCCCAGTTGTGCTAATTGCGACCAGGCGGACAATTTGCGACAAAGCCGGGGACAGCGCAGTCCAAGTAGCTAGCAGCGTCAAGTCAACGTTTCATGCCTGTTGGCATGTACATGATGTATACTCTGCACATAAACCGGAGGTCACTTGCTCTACATTTTTAGTAATTGGAGTAAAGGTGTACAACGCCTGTTTGTGAAGATGTACGTAGTATCATAAGCGGCGAAGCACTGAAAAAAGTGAGTTATACCCCCCCAGCCCCCCATATGCGGATTTAGGGGGAGGGGGGCAATTCCCGGAGGCAACATATTGGCCTCCCTTATGGTATCCTAGATCCGCCACTGCCCCCTATGGTGCGCCGCCTATTAGTACATCGGAATATAAGTTCCCTCAATCGTTTTCGTATTTGTGTCGTTGTTTACTAAAAAATAAATGTTTTTATCAATTTATCTTTGTTATGATCTTCTCTTTGACTTTGAAAAGTTCAGGAAGATAGCTGAGTTCCCATTTGAGACTGTTTCTTGCAACCAGGAACAGCAAACTGCTCTGTTCGCATGCCGTAATTAAGCAACATCCTAACTTAAGATCAACTTGGTGTTCAACCTAAGCGTCCCCAGTTTTATCGTGACGTAATTATTAGTTTAGTCAGACACTGTCGGCGAGAGAGGGGGGTTTTCTTAGATCACCCTCAGCGCCGAACCAGGCGAATGCGTAACCTGCGCGGTCGCAGTCCAACATTTTGCTCGTTGAGATAATCCGTCTCGATAAATAGCTGTGTATTTAAATTTGGAGTTCAGATAGAATGATTGGCAATTATCTTTAGGAATAGGCGACTTGTAACAAAATCACGAAAAACAACTGAATTTGATGTTTTATAGCTCTGATTGAAGCTAATAACTTCAAGATATCAGTCCAACCCAACAATACATGTAATCCTCAAAATGCGTTATTCTGTCCTAAAACCTAGCTTGTCGCTTAAAAGGTGCCGAAATGCTCGAAATAGTCAAATATCGTAAGGTGCATTAATTCTAAACCAATCCCAGAGAAGTCGGGCGGGCGTTTTATAAGTTATAAACTACCAGTTAAGTCTTTATGTGCACACGGTGTAGCCAAAAGTCGCATCGTTTAGCTTTTAAAACATGATACAGATAAGACTGGTAACGTAAGGTAACTCGGACGCCTTGTTACAGGCTAAAGTTTAATTAAACTGACCAGTGGGCAATTTATAAACATAGTCGTCTATGAATGTCGCCGCGTGTCAAGACAGGTATTTTGTTCTAAATCAATACCCTTACTGGCAAGTAATAAGTCGCTTACAGAGATTAACCGCCACCCCTTGTACAAACAAGGAGTATACTATGCGGAGTTAACTTGAAGTGCTTATCGTTGGAATGCTTAACGTGTTATAATAAATAGTCACTTCGCACAGAATCAAGGCTTTATTTGAGTCCATTGATGGGTAGATCAATAAAGCTTTGTCATAAATTTAGCTTCATGAAAATATATTGCATTACAATTTTGTTATAGGCGACCCCTGCATAACTCGTCCATAAGACGGGTAATTAAGCACAATGTAGTTGCAATCCAAAATATTGCAGGTAGTGTAAACGTATCATCAATACACGAATATAGATAGCTCAAAATGTTATTCAGTGTTAAGCCTGTTATTGAAGAAATCACCGTTTAAAAAATTGAAAATGGGATGGAAGACCTCAACTTTTTTAATGGAATACACAATCACAAATCTCTATTGTTACGATATAGCGTTTACGAAATCACCTGCAAATCGATAAACCAGTACAGTAATACCAAAATGTTTGTATATTAACGTGTTGATATTTTTAGTAATTGCAACATGATTGCCTAAAAAAAATATCTGCAAATTTCAAAAATCTTTTGAAAAACTTGTAATAGCCTCGTTGCTGATGTATTTCCGGATCTTAAATTGATATTTTTGGTAAGAAACGTGACTTAGTGAGATTACCCTGGCGTGAAACCCTCGCTGTCACAATCAAACCCTCTGCTGGCGGAACTAAAACCCACTCGATAAATAACAGAGTATTTTCAGCGTAATTAATGGAGGAAGATACACTGTTGTTCTTCCATGTTAATCTGTAAAAAGTGAAAACTTTGAGATATGTCGTCTTAAATGTGACCCACAACTTGAGAAAAAGCAAAGAAAATGTTTTTTTGAGTGACCAGTTATTTTGATAATAAAAAATATTTAAGTTTTCCTAAAAAGGTCATTTTTCTTGGTTTGGTTTTCCAAAAAATTCTGTCATTGATTTCAAAATCTTCCAATAGTTTTATTTAAGTCACCAATACACAACTATGACCATGAAACCATCATGACACCCTGTTTTTGTACTTTGTTTGTTTCTGAGATTTGGCAAACACACAACAAAAAGTCAAACCTCCAACTTCAATAAGTTGTAATAAAATTATATAAAATCCCTGGCACGGATTTGAGGTTGGTTAATTTGAATTAGATTCCAATTTTTTATTTCGTAAAATTTGTTCAAAAGATAGCTGAGAAATAAACGTGAGCGTGTTCCTACTACTTGGAAATAATGAACCGGGATAACGAGCTTTTACAGATATCACATGCTACTTTTGGTCAACTTTCAATGAAAATTTGTGCATGTAATGCTCCAGTTTTACATAACATGGCAAAAAGACACCAGAGGGCACTTGTATATGCTTGTCATACCCAAAGCCAATTTGTCTGCTTGGGCTATTGTGCATTTTGACCAAGGGCTTTCTGAAGTAAGCGGTCAGTTGTTTTCTAAGCTCCCAGATTCCTACCATCCAAGCCTGATGAGCAGTCCTATAGGAAAAAAATTTTCATAGATTTTTAAAAATGACAACTATGCACTTTTCAAGTCTATTCCATGCGCGCACCCACGGGGGCTCGGGAGGCTCAAACGAGCCCCCCCCCCCCATTTGGCGAAGTGGACAAAAAGGTCCGCTTCATAGAAACAAAACGTTCGAGACAAAAGTCCAATAAAAAGGCTCAGACGCACATTTCACAGTCCTGAATATGGTACCCCGTTTTTAGTCCTCCCGCTTTTTTGTCAGGAAAAAGTCCACTTCGTCAGAAATTCGACCCCCTCTTTTTAAAATCTAGGTGCGCGCATGAATTCATTTTGTCATGAACATGCAAATGAACAATCAAACTTTTAAACAATATAAATATTCAAAAACTGTCAAAAATCCAAAATCCATCGCATACAACCACCTTAACTAGTCAAGTCGCCGGTTTTCGTGCTCGATTAGGTCAACCATGTAGAATTGACAATTTGTAATAAAATCTCAAACACGCTGAATATTGTGTTTGTTACATTATAACTCTAGTCAAGTTTAATGACTTCTGAGAGTCTATGTCATACATTTATAATCTTAAAAATGCGTTTTGGGCCGTAAAAAGGATAGTATCCTTTAACACTGTAGTTAAACTGGAGCATTTGAATCAGTAATACCACTCGGTGTTTATTTATTCGACTGTGTGTCTCTGGGCTCACTACGGTTTATAAGTGTCTGCAAATATGGGTGTTGCCTGATTTTCAAAATGGACATCCCCTTGACAGAGTGTCGTGGATAAAATGTTTAGCCACTTCCATAGCTCCCGATTCCATGCACTGAGGTTTATTTATAAATACTCAGTATTTTACTATGCGACCAAAGTGAAAACTTGAATGCGTTTTTTTCTACATTAGCGAAACTTCATTTTTTCCATGGGTGTAAGTTAGGTAGGCCACTCGGTCACATCTGCGCCTGCGCAGTTTTCTGTAGAGTGCAAGTCGCCCAACAGCAACGTGGATTTGTACACATCCAGTTCTGTGGTGACCATGCTGGCATGGTGTGGCCAGCCGTAAGTAAACGAAATGTAAACGACTTCCAACAGATGAAACAAGAACCCTTGACTGGCACATTCTGCGTCAAAAAGCGCGTTTTCGGGTTAGGTAATATGTCTACAGAAGAAACGTTTATTTTCAGTACTTTTGTACAGGGTGATTTCCCCGAAACAGATCCCAAAATTTTTATCAATACTTTTGTTTAGTTGAGCTAGGACCTGAAACTTTGCATAAACCTGTACAATTTCATCGCGGACGAACGTCGTAACACGCGCTGCTAAAAAAAAGAATGTTCTTAAGTTTTTTTTTTCTCGGCAGTGTGTTCATTTCGCTCTCGACGGATGTATTTCATTATAGATTATAGACAACTAATATAGTCTATGATTTCATAGAGTAGCTCGATTTTCAATTAGAAAGTACGTGTCGAGTTGTGATTAGACGCTGACGGGGGCATTTAGAACACCTATAGTTGCAAAGCTTCTTCTCACTTAGGCTATATTGTCAGCTCAACTAGGCCATCTTCACCGTATTTCAAGCCCCATCGTGTTTCACTGGACTAAATGCAATGAGCAACGGGAAATCCTTGGGACGCCGACGGAAACTCTAGCATTGAAAACGTTTCAACCCCAGCACTAGCTCACCAAATAAAATTGGCGGTCTGCAAATTTGAAGTTGGAAAACTGTTAGAAAGAAACGTGAGTATGTTTTGGGAAGATCACGTTGTAGAGTGCAGACAGTTTGCTTTGTTTGTCTTCTCCATCAAATGTTGCTCTTTGTTTAAAACAAAAATATTTCACTTGCACAAATATATCATTGATCCATTGCCTCGCAATAACTATATAATAGATTCAGTAACTATTCCTGGGACGAACTGTGGTAACCTTGTAACCATTAAAATGTCAAAAACCTCAATTGAGATGTGTATTTTATAGGCGGGGGAATTTTATCTAAATACAAATGAAGTTATCTCGTATTCGATTGATCGTTGTTGTCTGCGTCGTTTGTTTGGTCATTTTTGGTGAAGGATTCATGCAAGTTCCAACAAAGAGGAGTATTCCATACGATGACAAATTAAAAATCGTGATACGAAGTGTTCCTACTTGTTAATTACCATACCAGTAATTGGTGCCCACCGTGAAAACAAAATGGTACCTTCCATCTCGTATTGGGATGCCTTCGGATATCTTCTCTGTTTTCAATAGTGTTTTTGTGAAACATGGTTTATCTGAGTCAACGGTTGATCAGTTATCATTTAGTGTTTCACTGTTTGCGTATTGTCATGAAGTTACGTCGCGATTTCAAATCAAGTACTGACAAGACTTTCAGCTGCCAGTATAATAGTTCAAATCTTCATCACATCGTTTAAATAGCATAGTCGTTCTACTATTATTTTCAAATTCCTTTCAGCATTGTTTTCGATAGGAAGTAAAATATGAACAGCAGTTGTATCTATTATTATTTATTTATTATAGTGACACAAAGTTGCCAGTAAATACATGATCTCAAATACAGAATATGCACCACACCCCTCAGCCTCAGTCTCATAATAACAATTAAACATTACATAACATACAGTATACACTCAAATCTGACAACTTCAGACTAGTTTACAAACAAGTAATTACTTCTAACCTGCAAAGCGTCTTGAATGAATTTTGCTAGACTTGTCAAGTCATTTTGGAATATTTGAGATAGGGCTAAACCCCATATAAAAATTGTAGAATATGAGTATATTTTTCACAGTCAAAGATGAAATGAACTTCATATTCAATTCGGTTTTTACAAACACGACATTTCCGTTCATTCACAGGAATTCCGCAGTACCGACCCACCTAATGGTAGAATACCTGCTCTCAATCAAGCTATGACGGACCTCTGAGACACCGGCAAAAGTAAATTCTCTTCTACACAATAGTCATTTTTAACAGATATGTATAAGCACAGTTTTAGTTTCTCAGTGATTATTCTTAATCATCTAACTGGAAACTGAATGCTTTGAAGCTTTCGAGAGACACGGTGTGTTTGTTCCTGAAATTTTCTTTAAAAAATCGTATTACTCCATAATATTAAACATTGAACTTGACCAATTGCAAGTTCCGATGTTTAAGGTCACGTAAAAAGACTTTTTGCAATTCTGTTTTCATCCATTAGAACCAAACGATTCCAAAGCCTTGGCATATGTTCATGTTTGTAGTGTGAATTTGGACATCCGGAGTCACCACTGCATTGGCAGCATTCGTAAAGATCTGATCATTTCGCATTTGAAGTGTTGTAAGTACAGTTGTTATGCAACGATATTTTTGATGTAAATTAACTGATTAAAAGTCTGTAGCATTATTCAGTTTCAGTTATCATGAGTAGTGCTTGTGAGTTCGGAATGCTACAAAACCTTTTTTCAGACTCTTGATAAGGACGTGAGGGAAGGACCCATCTCCACTCTAGGGCTGCGTTGGCAGCCAAAACTCTGCAAAACTACAATGCGCCACCTACATGTAACGATCGAATGTAGAAAGACCACGTTGTCCACTTTGTAACACGTTGGTGGTATTGCTGCAATATCTCTCTGGAAAGGGTCTAATCGTGCAATGGCACGTGGCCGATTCAATTTTGTATGAAACATCAGGGTCAGCATTGTGTTTCTTTCTCAGTCATTGCAAACAATGGTGCTATTTTGATCCAGATATAGGACAAACAATTTTGACAACAGTGTGAATACACAGATTGATAAATACCAGAGTTAGTTTTCTCATCTTTAGCTCCTGTGCGCATTCTCCACACATTTTAAAGGTTACACTATTCTGGAACGATGAAAGGCCATTATGAATCCAGAATTCCTTAAAAATACAGAAACTGTGAGGAAGATTGGTTCAGAAGGGGTGTCAAGGAAGCTCCCCGTGAACGCATCGAGAGTCCCTCCCTGAATAAACGAGGAGGTTTAAGGTTCCATCTCTCACACTTATTAGATAGTGTCCTGACCTCAATGCCACGCCGTCTGGTTAAAACGCCACCTATTTGCCAGAATAATAATAACATCACTGACCAAGCTGAAGTCCATGAGAGACGGACGCAACGTCGCTAACTCTAGTAAGCAAATTCCAGTATGAGATTCAAATTTTCTGTATTTTGTTACCTCAACTGGATGTCTCAAAACCGCCATTCCTTTACCATAATTCTGTAGTCTCAATATCGTTAACAGTGCACGATAGGTTGGGGTGTAAACGCTTTTGTTGTCTCCTGGAACGTTCTCTGCTGCTATGGCAGGCACTGAAACGATTGGTAAGTTTAGGGCGAACTAAGTGATTGGAAATGATGGCTGGACACTTTACCCGGAGGAGTAAGACTGGCGGCTGATGAGGTCTGTTAAACCCAAAAGTTATTTTGAAACTTTGGTGATTTTCTGTTTCTTCTCTGCTGCTCTTGTCCTCTTTTGAGATCGACTCAGATTCATTTCTATGAAAGAACACTTCACGTAAAAAAGGAAGGATTTTCGTTAAACCACACACGTTCTTCTTAGGAGGAATTTTGTAATTAACATCTTATCATTTGTCTGCTTGGCACGAAAGCTAGTTTTGATCCTAAACGACGATAAACTTAAAGATTTATTTTTACATGAATCCTGATGATTGGAAAATATGTAGTTTTCCGATATATGACAGGCGTAGCAATTGTACTTGACCACAAAATGATATTGTGAATAACTTTTATATATCTATCTTTAGTTACAGAATGATATTGTGAATAACTTATATATGCCTACCTTAAGTTACAAAATGATATTGTGAATAGCTTGTATACTCCTACCTTTAGTTAAAAAATGATATTGTGAATAATTTATATATGCCTTCCTTTAGTTACAAAATGATATTTTGAATAATTTGTATATGCCTACCTTTAGTTACAATAGTTCATAACGACATTCACATCCAACCTCTGTCAGATTACTCAACATTGATTCACTGTGTGCTGCGCTACATACACTGAAATGCACGCCGCACATGCTTGTAAAAGTGACCACGATACTACAGCCTGGAGAAAACCACCAGGGTTTTTCACATGTTGATTACAAGACAGATAAAATATACATTGTCTAAACCAGGCCAAACTGCTTAGAACTATGTACTGATGGCAATAGTGGTATAATTCCTGGCGTCTTGCATGTCCTGAAAACGTTAAATTAAAGTGTCATCTCAGCTTGCAGCGTTATAAATATCGTCCATTTTGACATTAGGCAATTTCTCACGTTCAGCTGTTTCCCTGCCTTCTCCTTGCTCGTCTCTTTCTAATCTCTCACTTTGCCAGTCTTTGATGTCATGGCCGAAAAAGTTCCACGTCAAAAAAGTTGTCATTAACATCAACTGGATTTTCATTCACCATAAAACTACTTCTTTCAAAACACTCAATCAACTTGCAACTGTAAAACGTTTAGTCGTGAACAAACAGTGGCGGTTTGGCATCCATTTACTAGGGAGCCAAGTCTAAGAATGCATCATACAGCGTTGTTTTTTTTTGTTGCTTTTTACAAACGGATTTTTGACTAGCTCCAAAAGTGCTACATGGCGCCCAAGTAATTTGACGTCCCCAAAAAGCACCTTTGCATACCTTTCCTCCAAAGTCCTAACTAGAGAGGGCGCTGGGCTCCCTCAGTCCCATTACCGCACTGCCACATAAATACACGAATGTTAGATGAATTGAAAAGAAATTCGTTTGAGAGTCGCTCGTTCATGGCCATATTTTGGGAGTAACAGAGGAAGGCATTCGAGGCCAAGGATTCCAAAAGTATGTTGTAGCATCCCATGATTGTGAGATGGTCCCTCAGCATGAAGTTGAAATCATCTGCTGCATATGCGCTCTGCCGGTTTTATCAAACTACCGTCACAACGTACGTTATAGGACTGCGTTGGAGTTTTTAAAGTGAGGACTGGCTTTCAGGGTGAAGCACTTAAGCAAATGCAAAGAGAAATTAAAGTTTCCACGATGGAAGATCCCAGTTTTCCACTTTGTTACAAGACGAGATAAGATTAACTCAACTCTGGTATTCGATAAGAACAGCGACTAGAAATTAGGTTCGTTGACCTTGGCAACATTGGTAATGATTTACTTGATTTTGAGACACAATTGAAGGACAACAATTAAACCAGAGTAGACTTGGCTAAGTATAAACTTACTTTAGTGGTGGCTTTCATTAGCGTCAAGTTTCAATTTGTCCTTTGTCCATTCTCCATTCAATGGTATCTCAGCAGATTATTTGTATCCTATCTTGTGGAAAGCTGTATAGTGACTTGACATTTGTGGTCTTAGTTCTAAGTGTTACATTTGATGTAGCATCACCAATGAATCCGCACGTTTTTCAGGTTACATGACGTAAAGTTGGGTGTAGTTGTGAACGAGACAACTAAAATTTGGGCTGGTGATAAAAGGCCATTTTTCCTTTACACATCTCTTGAAAACGGTACGAAATTGCCTGTCAAACTCTTTGTTGCCACGAGCGAATTAGAAATATGTTCCTAACATAATAGCTATGATATCTTTTGGTTGCAAGTTGTTCAATTGCATGAGTAGCAGTTTCACTAGAATGTAAGACTTGCACCAAAGTTGTCTCGTGCCCACGTGTTTCTCTTATCCTTTGCTTCAGTGAAAGATCCTAATCTTTGTTGAAGCACAGCGGACACTCGGCTTTGACGGAGATTTCCGATGTCTGAGGTGTCTGACCGCACGTTTATCACTGGAAATCACCTATGGGCAACTGCAGGATTTCGCTGTGGGGTTACGTCAGAAATATGGGTGGTTCTTCGGTTACGAATAACCTTATTTTACTAAGCCACGTTCACATTGTCCCTAAATTGTGTGAGGTGCGTTCAAATAACATTCATGAGAGATGAGAACAAATTCACAGAATTGCTTCGGAGCGACCGTCAAAAATCCGGATGTGTATGAAGACCGTTTACCATGACGTCACTAAATAGCATCCTTGAATTCGTAATTTGGTGTTTTTGAAATTTTTGTCCGCAATTTCATGTGATCAAGTGAATGAAGGTCTCCAAAGATTTGTTCTATACGGATTTCATTGAGTAGCATGCATAGTAAGTATAAAATTCTGAGCATACAGATTTTTAGTGTCCAGTATTCATGCTTTATTACAGTGGGTGATGTAAGTGATGATCGAGGAACAGATAAACTCAGCAAATTAGACTTGTCGCTCTTAGTTGGTATTCCGCTTTTGTTGGTGTGGTGACCGGCCTAATTAAAGTCCCCTACACTCCAAATCCTTCAAACCTAGCATACTACATGGTAGTCAAAGAACCGATCTACTACACTACCTATCGAAAGCATTTAGACAAAATGATCCGCAATTGCCCGCCGAAAGGGCTGGGCTGACCCCAAATTCATTATCAGAATAGTTTTCCCTCGTGACTTAGAATGAATGGGAATTGAACAATAAGCTAGTAACTGAATATGATTAAGCCATTCTGTAATCATAATCTTGCCCAAATAATAGTTATTACCGGTCATTTTTTGGTGTTACCGAATTGGGCGTCTTGACGGGTAAACGGTATTTTGTTTGACTACTTTCGTTTGAGACTCAATTTTACTACAATACTTTACTAGTTTTGTTGCAGCGTAGGTATAATAAACTGGACAACGTAGAAATTTGGTGAAATCAAATCTAAAAAATGTGTATCGTCCAACTCCTAGAAAACACCCGACGTTGAGAATTATGTAACTTGTGCCGGGATTCAAAAACACGCTCTAATCATCGATGCATACACCGTTTAAATTACAATGTTGCGGCGTAAGTGAGGAATATGTTATATCCATCCATCGTAAATACGACTCGCAAAATAGTGCCCAAACGCACAGACACACATCTCCGACTGTCAAGTATGGTGTGCACAAAGGTGGTCATTAGCCGTGTTTCACAATTGACGAGCTATATTATTGTCACCCCGTGTAAATGGACTCAACCTGCTGCAGCTGACGTACCTTAAAACTCGCTTTCTTTCATAACAGCTCTCCAGGTCAGCTACCCCGTCCGAGTTGATAAAATCGGACTGTCTGCCTTTAGCCATTGCTGGTGAATAGCACCATGATCCTTATTGCAGGCGTCATCGTTCTGTGTATGTACATAGCGTGGAAGAAGTACTCGTCTATACTTCACCATATACCAGGCCCGAAACAGTTGCCTTTTATTGGGAATGCGCACCAGCTAGAGCCGTCGACCACTCACAAGACTTTGACTAAGTGGGCCGAAGAATTTGGTGATGTCTACACGCTGAACATTCTCGGTCGTAATACAGTTGTGTTGAGCAGTGTGGACACAGTACACGAAGCACTAGTCAGAAAGAGTGCCGCCTTTGCGGGCAGGCCACCAAGCTTTGTGACGGATGTATTAGCTTATGGTTCACAGGACATTGTGTTTCAGAGCTACACGCCGAAAATGCTCCGCCTACGAAAAGTGGCTACATCGGTAATGAAGTCACACGGTGTTGGCTTCGTAAAACTAGAGAATTTGATATTAGAAGAAGTTGACGATCTATTGAGAAGCTTTGCTGATTATGAAAGAATGCCATTTGACTGTAGACCATTGTTGAACTCGACTATATTTAATATCACTTGTTCGTTAATTCTCGGTGAACGGTTAGATAAAACCGATGGGAAAGCAGTCATTGACTTTACGCAGCGCTTTGTTGAAGTTCTGCATCCAACAGAAAGCGCCTTAATCAATAACTTTCCCTGGCTTAGGCATTTTGGATTGCCTGTCGTTAAGAAAATGAATGACATTGTAAAGTTACGTGATGAATTTGTGGACAAACACTTCAACATCTTAAAAAGCTCCTTCAGCTCGTCAGACGCCCAGAGTATTTTCGACGGTTTATTCGCTAGTCAAATGGAAGACAACGCTTTGGATCCATATACTGACACCGACATAAAGGCCATTATAATGGACTTCTTGTTGTCGGCAACCTTTACGACGTCCAACTCACTCTACTACACCATTCTTCTATTGGTGAATTTTCCGGACGTTCAGCAAGCGATTTACGAAGAGGTAATTGGTGTCGTCGGTGAAGACAGGCTTCCTAAACCCGAAGATCGCAGCCGAATGCCGTACTGTGAGGCAGTTGTGCATGAGGTTTTACGGTATTTCACAATGAACCCTGTATTGCTACCGCATTGCACTATGGAGGACACCACAGTCGGCGGGTTCCAAGTCCCGAAAGACACAGACGTTCTCTGTAATGTCTGGAAGGTTCATCACGATCCGGCATTGTATGCNAATATCACTTGTTCGTTAATTCTCGGTGAACGGTTAGATAAAACCGATGGGAAAGCAGTCATTGACTTTACGCAGCGCTTTGTTGAAGTTCTGCATCCAACAGAAAGCGCCTTAATCAATAACTTTCCCTGGCTTAGACATTTTGGATTGCCTGTCGTTAAGAAAATGAATGACATTGTAAAGTTACGTGATGAATTTGTGGACAAACACTTCAACATCTTAAAAAGCTCCTTCAGCTCGTCAGACGCCCAAAGTATTTTCGACGGTTTATTCGCTAGTCAAATGGAAGACAACGCTTTGGATCCATACACTGACACCGACATAAAGGCCATTATAATGGACTTTTTGTTGTCGGCAACCTTTACGACGTCCAACTCACTCTACTACACCATTCTCCTATTGGTGAACTTTCCGGACGTTCAGCAGGCGATTTACGAAGAGGTAATTGGTGTCGTCGGTGAAGACAGGCTTCCTAAACCCGAAGATCGCAGCCGAATGCCGTACTGTGAGGCGGTTGTGCATGAGGTTTTACGGTATTTCACAATGAACCCTGTATTGCTACCGCATTGCACTATGGAGGACACCACAGTCGGCGGGTTCCAAGTACCGAAAGACACAGACGTTCTCTGTAATGTCTGGAAGGTTCATCACGATCCGGCATTGTATGCTGACCCATGGACGTTCAGACCGAGTAGATTTCTCGACGGTGAAGGGAATCTGGTACCGCCCGATCATCCAAGCCGACGATCATTCTACGCGTTTGGCGCGGGCCGTAGAAGCTGCTTTGGTGAGAATTTGGCGCTCACACGTCTCGTGCTCTTTGTGACGTCGATTATTCAAAAGTTTCAACTGCTTCCAGAAGAACAACACAGTATGCCGTCTTGTGACCCCAGGAAGTTTTCTCTGAATGTGTCGCTAATCCCTCCGGGCTTTAAGATTAAAGCGATGTTAAGAACTTGAGAAAGTGGCGCAGTGTGTCACTGTTGTCGCTTACAAGAGTGCTCCGATCAGTCAGTCTGATGCTGACATTCGTGCCTTAGTATTGTATAACAGGCCAACTCTTCAAAACAAGGTCGGCGTATTCTTATACCTTGTTTGATTTGTGTTTTTTTGCATTAAAAATGCGTGGATTTCCTTGACGTACATATTCTTTGGCGGCTGAAAGTAACCCGAGGTTACAAGCAAGTTGATGAATTTAAAATGTACAAACGAACTGAGTCTGCAGAAATTACGTTCACGTTATTCAATCTCGGTAACAGTTACGCATTCAAATTTGAATATATATTACATTTCAGAAGTCAGTGTATTTCTGGTTTAACTTTATCATTGTTACAACAGGGATATATTCTCGTCTTCATTAATACCAATGCTTCGATTATCTTGATCCTAAGGGGCTGGTGTTTGAACTATTCTATAATCACGTAATACATTCAATCTTTAACTATAACAAGTAGGCTGTTCTTCCAATCCTGGGTATCAAGGTCAAAGATACATTGTTTAAGTTCGCTTATGATCAAGGAGGCAATGGCTACGATATGTCATCCTCAAATAATTCCAAATCGTACGCGACGGTATGTAAACACGCTACGTTATCTTATGAACGCGGGATGCTTCCTTGTAACTATGCATATCTATCCATTCCGTCGTCAAAGTGATTAATAACCTCAAGTGGTTTTGAATAATTAAGTAAATTGTCTCGATTATAAAATTGTAAACTATGCTGGTCACTGTTACGGTAGTAAATAAATATATCATTTCTCTCATTATTATATGACATACACTAACCTAACATAACAATGGTAAGTTGATACTCTCGATAACAGCCCTTACCAAGACATCTTCATTGTCATTTCACCAGGTTTTCCTCTCCACTGTGTAGGATTTCAGCGCTTAATGAACACTCAAAATCTCACATATATGCAGTATAATAGGTAATACTTTGCGCCAAACATAATGAGCTGTATTTGCTCAAGGATGTCAGTATGTTAAGTCTTGTGCTTTTTAATACAGAGATAGTCTTTGCTGCTTTGTCACCTAGTGTTTTCATGCCTTCATAAGTACATCTTTGGGAATAAATAGAGTAGAAATTTCTTCTAAAATTCAGAAAATCAACCTGACTTTCATGTAAGGGATCACAATCATATTCTTATGATCACGACTTTACTCATCAGAAGTAGCTCTCGGTTATTCCATTCTTTTATAGACTTTGTCAAACGCCCATTTAGGATAACCACTGTCCGACAGAGCCGTGTTGACGCGATTCTCCTCAAGCGACACTGACACCACGGCAAAAATAGTTGATAGTCAAAGTGACACTGGAAAAGAAGATTAAGGGAATCCATCTGCATTAGAAAAGAATCCAATGTCATGAACAGAAACGGTTCCTGCGTCTATGACATCATCGTGACTCCCACAACGTCACAGGGTCACACTAAAGAAGGAAGCACTCAACGTCGACTTTCGAAAACTTCTGCCCTTTAACGGTTATTTTGTGAATTTTTAGAAAAAAATCTACTTTATCTCACCATGTAATGCTGATTAAATTGTTTAGTGACTTTGGGAATAAACTTAGTCCATGTATAATTATATTGTGAATTTGCTTGCTCGGTTTCGCCAAATAGTTTCCACTTTGCTTTCTCATACCAGTTTTCGAAGGATGCTCTTTTCGTTTTTGACAAAGTCACGTGAAGATCAGAATACATTAAATCGTTCTTCCGGTTTGTTAATTAGTGCGGTTACTGCAACGAGAATCAGCTGGAGTCCTGTACATTTTGTAAATCATTTCCAATACATCCTCGAACAGGGAGAGGAGAAAGGGCACCTTGTAGCATGCCCATAGAGGAAATCGGTTGCGCAACCGTCTCCATTCAGCAAGCCAATCCAATCGAACTCTTTTCTTAAGTCGCCAAAATTTCAGCAACTCTATTGCTAGAATGGACGAATATATGTATTAACTTAATGAATTTATCGATGGAGATTAATCAGTCTGTAAAGATTTATCGACAGAGATAAGTCTATCGATAAGGATATGTCTATCGATAGAGATAAGTTTAGACAAAAAATGTCCGTCCTGTTCATTCACAGCTGCCGTACCTTTTCACCCGGCTCGATGAAGTGGTTAAATTGTTCGACATTGACATGGAATTATGATAAGAAAACTTCGTAGTTCCCAATCTGGTAAGTATAAACCTTTTTAAAGCTGTAATGTGTAATGTTTAAGGATTTGTCTTCTTTATTGCCTTTCACTTGAGCACAAGTGTGAAATCTCAGAGTTTGCATCTAATTGCTGCTTTTACAGATATTCTCTGAACTATTCCAAGACAGTGACGCTCTCTTAATTATTTGGCTACTTGTGAAGTGAGAGCGTATGACCAAATTTCTGTCGTATGTATTAAGTGACTTTTCATGAATCAGACCCCTGAGCAGACAAGTACAAAATGATATTCAGATTCGACTAAGTTAATTGGACAAAAGACATGCACGAGAACAGAAAAAGTCGGTGTCGACAGTTGGTAAGTCACGAGTGGCACAGTAAAGTCGCGTCAAGGGCTATTTGACACTTTTAGGCAGTCTTCATAAATTTAACTCGGTTATTTACTCTATTTGAAGTTGAGAGAAATAGTTTAACTTGGAATTGTTTTCAACGTCGCTTGACCATCTCTGCAAACAACTGTATATAACACGGTGTGAGAACATATCGATAAAGGTGTCGGGTATTTCCCAGGTTCAGTTTTCCCTTATACCTATACAAATACATTTGTATGCATGTGTACTATTTTAATCGCAGGCGTCCAGTTTTATAGGCGTCTCCGATAGAAATCCTAAATCATATGTTTGCGTTGCATTATGCCAGAACCTATATAATACTAAATATTTCTTCATTGCATTAACATGGGCGGCGAAGCAATGAAATTAGTGGGTGATTATAGCTCCTCAGACCTCTATGGTGCGCGCCACCCATGCCCATGGACGACGCAGCACTAAACTAAGTGAGGGCTATAACATCCTAGTCCCCTATGGTACGCCGCCAATAATTAAAATAAATTCCAAGCTCTTTCATTATTACTCATTATCTTACAAGATAATATTTAATAAACAATGGATGCAGGCTGTAGTGTACACGTGAGAACAATGTATCCTCTGCTTCTTGAACCTACAAGTCACCTTGAACGAATCGTCTAATTATCTTAAGCAGTTACAGACAACATAATCTACGCTTCTGGGTATTTTAAAACAATGAGGGGAGGCATTTCATGATGCACAGTCGAGTATTTATAATTAATTTGAACATTTGTGATCGTCCATGACTGGCATGTATGATATTGGTCGTGGCCTAGAGCAGGAACTTCATCAAGTGACTGCAACTTCACATAACCGTCATTCTAAAGATGATCACTGCCATTGACGGTCGAAACGTTCACTTTATTTTAAGTATTCGATTGTGTCTTGTGATTTTTGCCTGAACGGGATTCATTTCGGGAAGGATTATGAATGAGAATACATGTGCTTTACGATCTGTTATATTATGTTGACAATTTTGGCAAACGTGAGTTGCTTTTGATAATTGATTTTGAGAAAGCGTTTGACTTGTTTGTTGCATTAAGCGCTGGGTCTGTGTATTTTACAAAAACATAGTCAACGGCTTACCGTCATGCTTGTGTGAGATTTCACGTGGAGTTGAACAAGGTGATTCTTTGTCTCCCTATTCATTTATTACTTGTACTGAGATAATGGTTCTCGTGATCGGACATGATTGACGACGACGAATAACTCAGTATGCAGACGGTAACATCAGGCGTTTCGGAAGTTTCCGTCAGGTCTGCCTCAATGTATTGAAAACCTTTGCTGTTTTTTCAGTCCGTCATGTCAATATTGGAAAACCAGCTGATTGGTCTGCTAACACAGTAAAAAAATCAAGACACAATCACCTCCGAGATGAAAGCCTTTCATGAATAAAAATTAGATTTGCCTATCTTGTGGTTAATTTTCAAGTTGATTTTCAAGACAGAGATAGAACGAAATTATTTGACTAGCCTCAAAGAGATTCGACTACTGTACCGGTTAAAACATGATCAAAACAAAGCCTCGACGTCTTTTGAAGAAGTTATGACAGCCCTATAGAGTCCGTTTTAATATATCTTGAATAATCTCGATAGTGGTTTTAGGCAACGGCATAATGATACGATTAAACGTGCATGAGCTGTTTTTGGCAATAACAAAAGTTGATATAAAAATGGTAAGGATCTAAAACTAAACATGTCAATGCTTCAAAAGTTTCCCTACTACTATAGTCAATATATCCAGAGAAAGAATGGTCTGTTAAATTCGGTGGTAATGTGCTGAATTGGAGACTAACAAACATTAAAAATGCAAACCGCATCTAGTCTGTATACACTGGAAGTGGCAAAACCGTTCCATGATTCTTAGCAATTTGCCTTCAACGTTTTTTTTTCTGAAAACTTTGTGACAACAAAATTTCGTGCATTTTTGTTAACAGTGTTTGTCAATCTTTCGTTTTGACAGAACGTCGTATTCAAATGTACTGGCTTAAAAATAAGCGTTATGCAGACACATGGTTAAGGTCACTTGTACGGATGGTATCTCCCTAGACAGAATTGTTATTAAAGGGACGTTTTCGCTTTTACATCTGAACGCGCATATCTGGGTTTCTTGTTGGTTAGGATATACTTCGTGAAGTTGTTAGCTTTGAGCAGTCGTTATAAAAAGATAAAGACTGTTGTGATCTTGTGATTTAAATGGAAATTGCCAATTCTCGACGACATATGTTAGACATTCGCTGGAATCAAATCAACCTTAACCAGTGATAGACTACGCATGAAATGCTCACTTGTCATGTATCTAGCACAATTTAGTACCTTATCAATGCATTGTCTCTTGGAACGTTTTGTTACGTAACCCGAGAAATCTATGTTGTCTAGCGCTGTAAACTGAATAAAGAGTTGAAAAGTATGTTTTCTAGCACAGTGAATATGTTGCTGTACCACTTCAGATGATTTTACATTTGTTCTCCTTAAGACCAATTTCTTATGTCCGACTCAACAGACGTTTTGGACATTATTCCATGTAGCTTGGGCTATTGTGACGTCTTGGAGAACACGTGAAGATTGACGTTCATTTTTTTTACTTCCGTATGACGCCAATTTTTCACATCTGGCGATTTTCGTCTGGATGATGCAGAGCAGTCGGACTTAAGGTAAGGTATTGCATTCATATTTGTTTTATTTGGCTACTGTGTTTGTTTATTAGTACATAGCACTTGATTGACCTGAAATAGGAGGTCAGGCCAGTGATTACGTAATTCACTTTCAGTGGAACACTTTAGAACATTATATTACGTTCCAGTATATTAGTGACTATAGAGTCTAGTATATGTTAATAGAATGATTGGATAGATTATGGAAAAATCTGAAATGCACTTGGTAATCAGTTCCAGAACATTATAACGTTTTAGTAGTACTCAGAAACCAGTTGCGTGAGAGTTAGCTACAAAGTTACAGATCCTAAGTCAGAAGACACAGAACCGGCAGTTGCAGCGTTAATCAACAGAGAGCCAGCTATAAAGACAGCGGGTTATTGAACTAACGAGTTTAACAATTAATGGAAGTGAGCCGAGTGTTTTATCACATGTGAAGGCGTCGCAGCATTGACTGGACATTACGTCGGACGTTTTGAGTAGACTTCTGAACGTGCGTTCGTGTTTAACATCTAACATCAGTCTATCATCATACCGAAAGCTATTAGCACTTGTCAGTGACGACTGGCGTCCAATGCTCAGTCTCACGGAACAAAAATATTTCTGAACAGGTTATGGATTTCCAACAAAGGCCCATACTTTAAAACACAAAATTTCTCCCCTTTGTGATTGCAGACTGCCCAAACCGGTCTGCGGCTATTTGTTATTGCGCTGTGATCGTCGCTATTCATCCGCACGGTCAGTTGCTGCGGAAAGTCTGCAGTGGGTGATATTAAATGCAAAATTGATGTCATTGATAAATTCAAACTTTTTATATTTCTCTGTCATAATGACGTCAACCAACTACTCCTGTTAAGTCGACAACTTTGTTCATATCAGCTTACCTCAATTACAAAGTACAGTCAAACTGCTATTCATGTCACTCTGTCACGGATGATTTGTTTTTTATTGCCAACAGATAAGTGCTTACGTTAGAGAAACAATATAAAGGCTGAACGTACATGAACGCACGCAAGCACGCATACAGCGCACGTGCATGCACGCACGCACGTACGCATCCATGCATGTAGATGTAGTAACCGGTCCAATACTTCCTAACAGTACGTCAAAAAGGCAATTCGATGATTCTAGAATGCACCCGGGGAGATTCATCCAAATGTTTATACCACCGACGCACCCCTCTGTTTTGTTTAGTAAGAAAAACTGCTAACCACCACACTAAGTTTGTCGGTTTACATACATGAATTTGGGTTCAGAGGTTCATACTTGAATAAATCTAGGGACTATGTCAATCATCTGCCGCAAACTCAATTGAGCTTTGAGTGACGTACATGTGCTAGATGCGACACTCATGAATCATAACAAACGTCGTGATATAATGCAGGTAAACTACAACAGGTTTTGATTAATGTACTCGGATAACTGAGCGGTGCCAGGAGTACACTAATACTCGTTTTTTATTTTTGTATGTTGTTGACTAGCAAATAGCACTTGATTGACATGGCCAATGATTACGTTATTCGTTTTCAATAGGATGTGAGAAAATTCAAGTCGACGCCTTCTGGAGCCGGATTTGTTTGTAGAATGGATGGGGAGATTCCGGAAAGTTCTACACTGTGAGTGAATTGTCCTGGAACATTGTTAAGAGATTATAAGTACTCAGGCATGCGTAAGTGATAGCTAGTTTCAAAGTTTCAGTTATAGTTCTGAACTCAGCAGTTACAGGGTCAGCAGTTACAACAATAGTCAATAGTAAGTCAGGTATATAGACACCAAGTTATCGAATCAACGATTGTGACAGTTGCTAGAAGTGACTCGAGAGCTCACAAGTCAACACTTGGCAGAACTGACTGGAGCATACTAGAACAGAGGTGAAGTCGTGCGTTTTGTTCAATAGACTTGTGTGTGTACGGCCGAGATTAATCAGTGAAGTCTTGATTCTATCGCTGCAAAGAAAGCTATTAGCACCGATCTGTGACGACTTGCGCCCACCGTCAGGAACACAAGTGATAAGTTTAATAATTATCCTTTGAGCAGTTTGGCGGATGAAAACGCTGCGGACGCCAAAACAGAGTAGAAAAAATAAAAATGATCAGTAGGTGGCGCAGAATATGCCGAATCCGCCCAGCAGTGAGAAGGCATTGTTGTCTCCTTATACTGTAGAAACATATCAGCCAAATTTCACGAAAATCCACCAGTAACTCAAATGACAGAGGCAAACGTAAAAAAATGTAAAATAGTCACGCACTAAGGGACCAAGCTGTAGTCGTATTGGTATGAAAATCTTCCTCATCTGTTGCCATCGTCACAGGAACACATCAGGGCTGTTCCAGCAAAATCTGTGGGGGGGAAGGCAACTGAAACAAAAATTTATGGGTGGTTGCGTTTGATTTAAAGTCAAAATGGCTGGTGGTCGTACTTCAAAAAAAAAAAAAAATAAAAATTCACAGGTCGTTGTTGTTTCATTGGGCCACAAATGTTTGACGGTGGGTAATTTAAGTAAATTTTATAAACAATCCGCACAGAATCAAAAACTGAAACAAAAATGCAACTTGCAAAAAGCTCCGACTTTTTCACTCCCTCCAATCTCCTCATCGGCATGCCCATAACACCATTTAGCCACAGGTACTCGAATTTCTCGATGGCTAATAACCATATAAGAAACATGTGTTTTCTTAGTAATGAATGACGTTAGTGGTGATGGAGGAACAGATAAACTCAAGCGCCTGTGCAGTCAACCACAAGAACAAAAAAATTACGGGTGGTTGCATTTCAAACTTAAAAAATTACGGTTGGTAGGCTGAAGAAATAAATGAAAAATATGGGTGGTGGGTGTGAAAAAAAGGTGCCTTCCCCCCCTCCCACACAGATTTTACTGGAACAGCCCTCAGCCAATTTTCAAAAAAGATTTTCCAAAGAGTTAAGGAGATCCAGCTGTATGAACGCAAAAAACAAATTGCCATTAGGTGGCGCCAAGGAAGTAAAACCGACAGAAAATCAATGACAGTTGCAGTCAGCTCATCAGGAAAAACCTGCCAATGTTCATAATGGTCATTTGAATTGTTTAGCGGATAGAGACATGCCCGCACCCAGGGGGAGGGGCTCGAAGGAGCCCCCCCATTTGGCGAAGTGGGTAAAATGGTCCGCCTCAAAACAAAAAGTCCGAGAAAACGAGACAAAAGTCCACTAAAAAGGCGCAGACGCATAGTCCACAAACCTGAAGGTGGTACCCCGTTTTTTTAATCCTCCCGCTTTTTGTTAGCAAAAGGTCCACTTTGTCAGAGATTCAAGCCCCCCATATTAAAGGCTGGGTGCGCGCATGAGAGAGGATAACGACTAAAACTTATTAAAAAATTAATGGCCACTAGGTGGCGTAAGTCCGTCCGAAAATTGGAAGCGTCATCGCCTCCTTAATAAAAACGTATTTTCAAAATTTCGCGAAAATCCACCAAAGAACTCAAAAGATACAGAGGCAAGCATAAAAAAATAAATTGCTACTAGGTATACAGCAGTAGTCGGATTAGCCTGAAATTCGTCGTCGTCTAGGCAATTACAACGCCCTGAATGCCAACCGAGATGCTACGCCCTGATCTGCTTCACAGATACACATTTGCCAAATCTCATCAAGATTCTGCAAGGCATTTAAAAGTACAGCAGCGGACTCCGGACAGATATGACCCTCATATAAAATATGTGGGCATATAATAAGGCCGCCTTTAGTAAACATTTTCCCCTCCCTATCGTAATTCCTCTGACGTAGCTACGTATGAAAATATTCGTTATTTTTGGTTTGATAGTTGAAATGGCGTAGTTCCACCAAAGAAACTGAATTGTGACTTAAGACCATTTACCGCAAAAATGCTCTTTTTCAGATGTAGACATGCGGCTCTGCGAGACACCAATCGCTTCAAGAATCAATCTGCGATTAAATTTTTCCGCAAAACTGAGTAAACCTTTTCGGGCCTGTATTGTTAGAATATTCGAAATGATTTTGAGAGTACATAGATGCTGCTGCCAGTTGTAGACTTCCCACCAGTGCGCAGTGGTTTTTGAGTGGTGTTCACTACCTGTATCAGGTAGCCTCAACCACACAACCATGCCAAGCACACAATACGTATAACCTCCCTGTGGCCGGTTCGCCCCCACGCTTGCCGACGTACTTGTTTACCGGCTTAACCACAATGCAACATTCTGACCCATTTCCAATATGGCGGCGTTGCAACTCCGCTATTGCGATATCTATAAATTGTTAAATTAGTGCCGCCAAAACCAATCTAGTTGTGAAGCAGACGTTTGTGTTGTTCTGTTACTTACGTTAACATTCCTATTCCAAAATTTTTGCAATCCCAACTTTTATTATATTCAATTGATTACCAAAAAGTGCACTTCATAGAATGGACGGGTCTCCAATAAATGTGCAGGGCTACATGTATACAATGGACGGGTCTCCAATAAATGAGCAGGGCTACGTGTATACAATGGACGGGTCTCCAATAAATGTGCAGGGCTACATGTATACAATGGACGGGTCTCCAATAAATGTGCAGGGCTACATGTACATATAATTATTTGAAATCAACTCGGTAACTAACACCAATGTATATATTCTCAGAATCTGCCTTTTTGGTCAGGGGTGAGATTTCATTATTTTCGTTTCACGTATTCAATACTGCCAAGCTTGGAGTTCCAAGCTGCAGTGGCAAATGACAGAGGCGACACAGGGGAGATAACTTTACGCGGTTGTTTTGTGGAAGAGTCTGGAATACAAATCAATAACTAACTTTTCATGTACCTTTCCTTTACTAATATGAAACTCTTTGTTTTATCAGCAACAAATTCAAGATTTTAAATACACCCTGACCATGAAATCATAATAAGAAAATAAGATGGAATTAAGTAGATGTATACAGTGTACATACCAAGTAACACAAAAACTGAAACACTTAACTGGTGGAACAGGAACCACAAAGCCTACATGTCCATGGTAACCAAGGAGATCAAAGTAATATCAACTTAAATTGGCGTAGGAGTTAGAACCATGAAACACATTCTCAAGATTCCTGCGAAGAGAAGCCCCACGCCATTGTTTGCTTAAATACCCACCAAATCAAACTTGAAAACACTGTAATAAAATGATGTTGTTAACATATTAAACTGATTCTCTAACAACATAAGGCAATATCCTTGATCACACCATCACTTAGTACTGTTAAAATGCTGCTGATTTCATTTTCAAAACTGTCCAAAGTGGCAAATTAAGTTACAGTTTTATAAAAGTAATTCACAAGTAATTCATTTATTGTCAAATATTTATTAGCAATTGTCACTCAGTACAAGGATCCCAGATTTTGAAAACCAGTTTAATGCTGTTATTAAGTGTTGAAAACTGGTTCTTAAAATACAGGACTCCTGCAGGTGACAGTTACTTGTTAATCTATTCTGGAGCCAAGCAGCCTTGCGTCCGTTGGACAACACAGAACACAGTACTGTAAGTAGAACATTGCTCCCCAGAATATTTTAGGGCTACAACTACTGTACTACCGTACTCGTTCGGGTTAACGCCAATGCTCAGTTAGCCGCCCATCCCCGACTTTAAGTGGATTTTCGATTTAACCGCCCACTGCTCGGTTAACCGCCCTCCCCCGATTTTTTTGGATTCGCCAATTTAACCGCCCAGGGCGTTAACCCGAACGATTACGGTAGTGTACAGCAGTTTTCAGTGCAAAAAAAACAACAGCTAAATATCCACTTCTTTTCATAACAGAAACAGTTCCAATTCTGTCAAATCTTAGGGTTATATGTACTCCTATTTCACAAAAACAAACACATGGGTCCTACCTGTATGGGCAACGCCAGACATGGTGCTTTGAGCATTTTATTGAAGTATTAACACAGAAAATATATATTTGAGAAAAGTCGGTGAAAAGACTATTCTCCTATCAATGTACTTTTCAAAAAACAACATTTTTTTCAAAAACCCATGTTCACATGACTCTGAGAATGGTATAGTGTTGTGAATGACAAGATTAGTCCTAGTATCAGAAAGTAAACACTTTTATGAATAGGCATTCACTAGTTACTTTGATATTTCAAGAAAAAAAAATATTATTAGGAGTACACCTAACCTTAACAGGTGCACTTTGTCAAAATCATGACAACTCGCTGAGCAAGTACATTCCATTTGTAAGTACACATTTAGTGACTAGGCACAATAACATCTTATTAAACTCTGACTAAAGTTCCACAAAAACTCTATTACTTGGGACAAACATTCAACTTCCAAATAATTATGGCAAGAAATTCGTACAACTTTGGCCGAGTCTGACAAGAGTTTTATCCAAGTCTGTCTAGCAGATTATGTTGGAAATTACTGTATACCTAGTGTCTCACAATGAAAATAAATAGAACCCAAAATCATAAAGAACGTGACAGATTTCTTTGTTAATATGTACAGTGGCAATTTAACACTGACAGTGTTTCAATAAATATGTTAATATGTTCATAGCCCTCTCACAGTATTTTGACTGCACATCCCAGCAACAACAACTGTGAGTCCATAGGTGGCAACATAATGATGTATTATAACAGAGAATCTAACATTTGTTTGGAAATGCATACAAGCAATCAAGGGAGTCAACATTATAATGGTCGACCTTAATAAACAGATACCATAACAGTGGAACCTCTCAATATCTAACAAGTAACTTTAACGAGAACAATAAATCTAGTGTTTAGTAGTTAACATTTCTCCCTCAAGAGTCAAGCAATAGAAAAACAGAATTGTCTCATAACTGAGTTGGATATTAACTTTTTATCATACAGCTGTTCCAATCGAATGTTAATAATTTAAAACACAATCTTTGTGATATTCCATGTCTCGAAATCTTCAACTTTGGATTTAAACCAGTTGCGATTAAAATGGTACCAAAAAGTTGCTTAACAATATTACAGGTAGCTTTTAAACTTGGAAGTAATGACTGAACTCAGTTTGAAGCCGACTTCCGCCTGTCTTCATGTCTGCCTCAAGAGCAATATGGTTGTTAGTGGGTGAGAGAATAACCTCGTTCAGGTCCAAAGAAGGATCCTGTGATTTGAGCAAGGAAACTAAAAACACTTGACTTGAAGCAAATAATTCCCTCCCACAATCCATGTGATGTTCAAAACAAACCTAAACCACATTCATGTCACCTCATTTCCACATAATGCGGGGATCATAATTGTTGACCACTTATATATAATCTTTTTACTATTTTCAGAATCAAAACTTTGCTCTCGTGACAATTTGGCGGTGACTAAACCTGACAACAAAGCATTCTGGGTAACTGCTCCTACCACTAATCTATGTGTGACACTTTCCAGTAACACCAAGAGCTAACATGTCTAGACGCCACTTTTTGACCACTAGCTCATGACAATTCAACCTTTACACCAAGAGCTAACATGCCACAGATATCACACTTGTTGACCACCAGCTCACGACAATTCATCCATTACACAATACAACACCATGCCTGGGTACCCAGTTGCTGAACACACAAACTGACGACACATTGTGTGGTGGACACGTGAACAGTCTTGCATTGCATATGCGAGAACCTCCAGCAACAGAGATGGTTACACAGGTTCGGCAGAGTGAAGATTCTCAACTGAGTAGAATTTGTTGATCTTGTTTAACAATGACTCGAGAGAGGCTGTGTAGTTCCTGATATCTGAGACAAGTTGTTTGTTAAATCCTGGACTAGCACAGTGAGTCCTTGACACAGAGAGATGCTCAAAGAACTGTGTCTTGTATGGTGCAGCTTTCATGGCAAGCTAAAACGAGAGCAAAATGACGTGTGAAGAATCGTGTTAGAACGAAGTTGACATGATTTGAACCCTGAACCTCGATGCGTAGTAGAAATTCAAAATAGAAATGCAAGTGGTTGCAAAAATTTTATGGAAATTCTTCAATATTCTTTTATACAAAGCTGCACGAGAGGATAAAGATTGAGAAATCAAAGAATTGGGAATTTACAGTAACAACATTCAAAATATTTGTCACAATAAAACTGAACACACTAATGTAAATAACACCTTGTACTGCAATTAATAGATTTGTATAAGATTCATAAACGACATCAACTCTGACATCATAAACACTCTCCATTTCTTTTGACTATAGAGCCGAACAATTACCAGGTTAAGAAATCAATGATTCTATGGTGAAAAACACACTAGTTGAAATAACCCTTAAAGCATGATAGATAATTGCCATACAAGAAACAAAAACTACAGAAAGCTAAACAATAAACTAGATTGATATCTGGATTTCAAAACCATTGTCGGTCTGGATTTGACAGTAAATACGATATACTAGACAAAGTGATGATTATCATAACTACAGCATGTCATCTTCATTTAGCTTTCCCAGCACCTCTACAGTCAGTGCTAACCTACCCCAAACATGCCCCTAACTACCCATCCGTGGTATGGCTTCAGTGCTTTGCTGTAGGCCTTGTGTGCCGCAGCAGACAAGTCCTCTTCCCCTTGAGCCAACTCTTGCAGGAACAACGAGATAAACTCCAGACCTCTGTAACAACCAATGAAGACTTCAGGACAGACAACCTCAAGATACCTAGAGAAGGCATTAACTCCCACTTGGAATTTCGTAAGTCTGTGAACATTAGCTAAGAAAGTGTTGAAAGGTTGAAGTAAAGAGAGCTTCCAAAAACAATTTAGGAAAGTTTGTAGACATAGTTCCGTTCTAGAACACTTTAATATCCCAAAGCAAATTTGTGACATCAAGGTGTCTATAAGGGGCTCATTTTCGTTAAAAATCTTCATGAGAAGACAGTCTCAGACTTGATTTCAACCTGCTGTAACTCAAGTCATTCAAGGGCAATCTTGTCACAAAAATTGCAAAAATATAATCGTAGAGAGTATAAACGCCTTTGATCACATAGATCAAGTTTGAATGCCATACCTCTTCAGCCAAAGTAAGGCCTGTGTGCCTGAGTTTGGATCAGCTGACTCCTTTGCCTTCTTCTCATACAGCACCAGAGACTGAAGACTGAGAAACTGATCCGGATTTGTGGAATATTTTTGTTGGATTTTCTGAAGTCAAGCACATAGAATCCACATTTAGACAAATTTTCCTCTATTTCATAGAGACCATTTTTAATAAAAACAAATAATCATGCATTCTGCAAGCACAACAATTGTCATATTCAATGTTATCATAATTCTGCATAACAAATCAAGGGTCTATGTGAAGCTACAGCTCAATGTTTTCGTAGTATCAGACAATATACATACAGACATTATGCAAATTACACTTACCTTGATATTACCTGTGAAATCCATTTTAACAGGTGCAAACGCGGTGGCACTAAGTTTATCTGTAGGACAAGAAGAACATCATCGTGTTACAAGACATAACACAACATCAACGAGTGGACATCACAGAAAAACTTGTAGTAAAAAGACATTGGGAATTTCCAAGAATGGAAATGTATAGACTAGATCTAAAATATCATGTACAATAATAATGAATTTGTTTCATCGGTTTGTCTTTGATCATACCTGGAATCTCTCAAAAGCTATGGTGCGAATGCAAGGAATTCACACTATTAACTGTATATCGTAGCTCAAACATCCTCCGTTGACGACTGACCTAAGTTAAAACAAAGTTAGACTTGGGGAAAAGAAAAAGGCCATCCATCAAATCCCATTTGAATGTGGTGAATCCCATAACAGAGAAACATTAAGACCACAGGAAACCAGGATAACTGAACAGTCACAGAGAAACACTGCAGAGCTGGTAACAACTCTTCAGGAGTAGCAGATCATACATGGTCAACACAGCATATTGTGCAATAACATAAGGATACTCGACTCACAGTGAAAAAGGCTGGAGCAAAGAGGCTATGCACGGCAATGTCTCCAGTTAACCTAGCAAGAAGCCAAAAGACACCTGTCTACCCCTCCTTCCGTACAGCAAATTTCTCACAAAATTAATGGAAGACCTACTGGCCTAGTGGTGAGAGTGCTGAGTTGACGAGGTACCAGCTTCAAACCCTGACATGTACCAAGAGAAAAAATATCATCCAAGAGCCCAAGATGAGTGTGCCACACACCCAAGCTCATTCCTCTAAGAATGCTGTAACATGTAAAGATGGACTGCGACGTTGGGGTAATTTGAAAATAGGCAAGATGGTGGAAGAAATAAACCAAGAGATTATAGACATGATGTTCCTAAATGACCACCTCAAAGCATTGTATAGACATGATGCTCCTACATGATCACCTTAAAACATGGTATAGACATGTTCCTATATGACCACCTCAAAACATGGTTTTGACATGATATTCCTACATGACCACCTCAAAACATGGTATAGACATGATGTTCCTACATGACCACCTCAAAACATGGTTTTGACATGATGTTCCTATATGACCACTTCAAAACATCGTATAGACATGATGTTCCTACATGACCACCTCAAAACATCGTATAGACATGATGTTCCTACATGACCACCTCAAAACATCGTATAGACATGATGTTCCTACATGACCACCTCAAAACATCGTATAGACAGGATGTTCCTACATGACCACCTCAAAACATGGTTTTCACATGATGTTCCTATATGACCACTTCAAAACATCGTATAGACATGATGCTCCTACATGATCACCTCAAAACATCGTATAGACATGGTGTTCCTACATGATCACCTCAAAACATCGTATAGACAGGATGTTCCTACATGATCACCTCACAACATCGTATACACAGGATGTTCCTACATGACCACCTCAAGACATCGTACAGGCATGCTATTAGTACATCACCACCTCAAAACATCGTATATCCAAAATATGAGAAAACATTATGGACATAGTGTCAATGAATGTAGATGTCATGCCGGCAATGAAATACATGCAATTAGTCTACCCAATACTTGAGATAAAACTACTAGCTATACAAAGTGCAGTCAGTTTATTAACTGTATGTGTACAAAGAGCAACAGTAAATGATAACTGAAGATAGGCATAGAGAAAGAGGTAGGTGTGAGTCTCCTCACTGGATTAACGGTAATGGTCAGATATAATGTGCCCGAATTTTGTGCACCAGTTTTCTGCACTGAATAACGGGCATCAAACTGTTTCTCAAAATACAGGCACGTTATATCAGACTATTGCCGCATCAACTGTGCCAAGTGCAAGAGATAAATACTGATAAATCGAGATAACCACTGTGATAATGTAACAATGGAGAGGCAAGCCTGATTCTTCTCTACGTGATAACTTATCAAGGTGAAAGTATATGTGCAATAGAGAGATAAAGGAATGAAATGAGGCCTAGTAAGAACAATTTAACAGCAACTTTATCTTTGCTCGGATATTTATGCACCACCAATGTCAGCACACTGTAATTATGTATGTCTGCAGTATGGTGGCATTGTCTTCAGTTAAAGATACCATAATCCATTATTGGCACATCAAAGTAATTTACATGAAACTGTCCAGGTTAAAATACTGAAGGATAAAAATTGCGTGGTTTTACAAAGACAAATGGAAAGATTTATTCTAATGCACGATGTTGAAGATATAAGCTAATTTCAAAGAAATATTCACTAATTCAGTATAGTCTTCCAACTTTTGGATGGTTTGTAATCAGACATTCTGGGCAGGTACATCCAAAACTGTTAAACAAAACTCATGAAGAATTCAGTCTCCTGCCTATATTGAATTGGACATGTGCAGGTAATCAGGGCTTGGAATGACCAATGACAAAAAACGCGGAAACTTTTACGGCCCAAATCATGCGCGATAACCAGCCTTTGAAATGGTCAGTGTGAACTTTTCCGCGACAAAAATCGGGACTAAAAAAAAAAAAAAAAAAACGTTACCACCATCAGTAGCATGCGTCTGCGTCCTTTTCGCTCGCCCGTCCACTCCCAACCCACACAAATTTGGCTGCAGAGCGGTAGTATTTGTCGCCGCGCTTAACAATAACACGAGCCGCCATTGAAAATCAGACCACGCTTTACCCAGATGCCCCGGCGATGTTGACAATTTACGTTCCTCCGAAACATTAAGACTTTCGCTTTCCGAGGTGAACGTCGTCTGCAACGCCGCGGTAAGAAAGGAATTTTGCCGCGGAAATTTCATATCAAATCTGATTTTTTTATGCGGAAACATTATAAAAGCGGAAAGCACATTTCAAAAAAGCGGAAATCCGCGTTTCCGCGGAAAATTCCAAGCCCTGGGTAATGAAGGATGGACCCATGGTGCATAAAACCCAATTTGAAACTCTGTCCTTTTTATGGCTTCAGCTTAGTTGAGCTCACCAACTTCAAGTCAGACACACTTCTAAAAAGCATTGGATTCAAGGTCAACTTCATTTCACAACAGTGCACGATTTAGCGACCAATGCAACCTAAGATTGTGTTTGACGACCTGGAAAAATTCCAAGTCACCACAATGTCGCCATTGCAAGTACTAAAGTACCAGTAAATCAATTCCCTACAAATTCGTTTCAAAGTTTGTGTTTCTTAGAGTAACCTTTGATTCACAATTGTTCCATTTATTTTGCAAAATCAGCGCATTTGCCACCACATGTAAATTACAAGAGGAAGTAAACAGACAGAAATCAGAATTGTTCGGCAAAAATCGGGCAAGCCTGGTGAAATTTGCTCGCTACAAGCCCATTTGGTTGTCCGAGTTCCTTGTTCATTCGCCGGTGGGAGGAATTGAGTTAAAGAATGAACATACGCCTACATTTAGGCATTTACGGGATACTGGGTGGCGTTACGCCATCCGACTTTTTTTCTTTTTGTTTGGTCGACAAAAGATTTTCACTTTTGGTGACCTGGGATTTTTGCTAGGTCGCCAAATGCAACTTGGTGTTTAGCTAAGCGTCAAATGCTGCACTACCAAACAGAGCCTGCGTAAGCACAAAAACAACTACTTACATCTTTCCTTAGACAATACAATTAAACTTACCAAAAACACCAGCCAGAGCAAGGCACGCTTCAAGGAATTTGGGGATGGGGATACCTCCGTCTTCGTTGCAACAGATATGCACAAAACTGTAATGGAACAATGCACACCCTAGGTCATCTATTTTTTCGCTAGGTTGGGAAAAGCAATCAATTTAGAACTAGCCTACTACCTGTTACAAAGTACTGGTGTCCTCTGGTTCTTGGCTACCATGTTTTGCGTGAATGCTTAGCAACACACTTATGGCAGTTATATTGAATGTGTAGGTCATACCCATTGTACAGTCCTTTCTGGTAAAATGTCACCAGTTTGAAGACTACCACAGTGACCTTTTGAAGTACACTTGTATTTGATAGCAATTTCTGGAAAATTACACCTTTTTAAGTGCTTAAAATCACTAATTTCATAACAAAAAACAGCAAAACAACCACACCAGTCCATTATCTGTCAAATTAGAATTCCCGCAAACACTATCTGATACTACGTTAATCATTTCATCTTGGTTAATGAGCATTTTTTGTTCAATACATTCTATGTAGAATCGAGACAACCAATCACAGCAGTAATCACCCTCTGTTACTGTGTTTAGTGTGAATAGTGGTCAGATATTGCAGCTCCTTTTCTTGTGGTTTCTGGTATAACACTAAAGAATGACATGGCATTGTGTTTGTGGTGCTTGTGATAACTCAGTAGTTGACCGCACTGAGGAATTGTGTTTGTAGTGGTTGTGATAACTCAGTAGTTGACCATGTAGTAGCTCTTTTCATATTCTGGCACTTGCATGTTGATGGACATGACATAGTAGCGCTGGGTAAGTTCCTGTATCACATTCATATCCATGAAGATAAGAAACTTTTGGTTTTCTTCTATTTTCTCATTTTGGAAATACTAAATTCACGGTTATGATGTGCACTGCTATACAGGAAGGTTTAGTGATGCTGATTATACAGTTGAAACAAGAGAAATGGTGGTTTTAAGCAAATTAAAGGCTTCACACTTCATTTTGGGAAGATCGACCAATATACTGCAACTTTTGAATGAGTGTGAACGGACATCACTATCGTGTTTTCAATAAAAAATTAGGAGCAAACCATTTTAGAAATACGCAAATGGGTTTCTACAATAAAATTCCAGCAATTTCAGACAAAAAAATTGCCAACATTACCTTTTTCTCATTTCTAAAATGTCATTATTGTGAAAACCCAGAATTTTCAAAATTTTGTGTGATCATGGTAGATATCCTACAGAAAGGTGTAACATTGTATATGAAAAAAAAACGAAAAACAAAATTTCAACTCTCAGTCCTATTGTCAGCCCTATTGTGTCCTAAAGTGGTGAAATTTTAACATTAATGAAACACGTTTTCAATCAATTATGTTTGAAATTGTACTGCGCGCTAATAATATACACATATCAATTGATTTCAAAGTTAGAAACAAACAAAAAATATCACAGGTGAAACAAGTGCAAAGAGACAAGGTGCGACAAAACAGCAGTGATTGTGACATAAAATCAACATACTAATGACCTCCAATGTTTACCTGACTTGCATAACAGAAAAAAATGTTGGACAAGTCCTTAAGCGCTTCCTCTCTTCTCTGTCTGATTGGTCAGATAGATCGAGAGACTCCCGTTGGCCCTCGCGGGTACTGTTGGTATCGGAGCTTTCTGAGTATGACCTCGAAAGGTTTCGTTGTGGCGTCCTTGACCTTGAGGATGCCATGTCTTCTAAACTCCTCACCTGCGTTTTCGACCGCATAGCGGGTGGGATATGTCTGAAAGAGAAAACACATTTCAAAAAACTGTGCTGACATTGATGAAAAGCGAGCATCGAAGATCACAAGTGATTCAGCACATTAAGTCAGGCGGTAAAACTTAGCTACAAGTAATGGTGAAAATCTCAACAATTCTGGACAAAAACAAATGCCCTACTTCCCCGTTTTCATTTTTCAAAAAGTTCTAATATTGTGAATGGCCACAAGTTTTCAATCTATTGTCTGATGGTAGCAATATGGTACATACCTTGAAGGTGCAAAAAGCAATACTTCAATGCTATGTATCATTAACAGAAAAAAACAAAATAAATAAAATTTCACCTGTCCGCTACATTGTCCTAAATCGGTGACATTTTACCACACTTAGTGCTGATGACAGCATATAGTCTAACTTGAAAGTCTGTCTTTAAACTTCAATTAAGCACAGACCAAAAGACTAGGTTCAAGAGCAACTAGCAACAACAGAACCAACAGGTTTAAGTCACCAATTAGCTCAAGCCACAACTGAAAATGGAAAGGAATCAAGTTACTGGATGGTGAATCTTACAGATGAAACTCTCAATGAACTCCATTCTGTGTAATTAGGGAACAATATCATAAGGTTGATTTCAAAACCAGTGTACCAAGGTAATGAATTCAAAACCAGTGTACCAAGGTAATGAATTCAAAACCAGTGTACCAAGGTAATGAATTCAAAACCAGTGTACCAAGGTAATGAATTCAAAACCAGTGTACCACGGTAATGAATTCAAAACCAGTGTACCAAGGTAATGAATTCAAAACCAGTGTACCAAGGTAATGAATTCAAAACCAGTGTACCAAGGTAATGACATAAAAGTCAAAAGGTAAGGTTTAACTTATTCAACTTGTTGACCCTTGCACTAAGATTGCAAACCACTGCTAACGCAATGCTGATCTTATATAAAACAGGATTGTTTTAGTTATGGGAATATTGGCGAGACAGCCTTCAACCTGTGCAACACTGTAAAATTCGAGGGCTTAAAAACTGACACATTACAGTGTCTTCGTAGAAACAATGATCACGAGACCCCAGGTAAATCCTCAAAAAAAGGACCGCTTGATTCTAATACGACTCTTGTTTTGTCCAGAGATACAAATGCAAAAAGGATATCATCTGGCGATGAATCAATTATGACCTATATACATGTATGAGGTTTGGAGGTGACACACAGGTGAAATAGATCAATAAACACAGCAATCAATGAACACACAACAAATGCATTCAGAATCTGATTTTTGCAATGTCTATAGTGCAAGACAGAATCAAGAGAAATAATTAATAAACGCATTCAGAATGACATTAGTCCTATGTCTACAGTGCAAGACAGAGTTATGAGAAACACAAACAAATGCACTCAGAATGACATAAGACCAATGTATACAGTGCAAGACATTGTACCTGGAGACCTAACAGTTATTGTTGAGACTGACAATGTTGTATACACACCACACATAAAACCATATAGCAATGTTCAGACCAACTAAGCTTGGTAACAAGCAGCTCCTTCTACAGTTGTAAGAGCAAATTGTTCATGCTACTTCAAATGTTATAATGCTAGTTCATCGTTTTAGTCACTATCACTTTCTGATTCACCCCAGTTAGTGGCTCAGTGTGTTGTTGTTTCCAACCAGATTTGACAGCAGCGCCACTCAGAGTTACAACTTTTGCAATCTGTCGTGTTCACATCATGTTATAAACCACCCTCATGGAGGGTTGTAAGCTAACTGCAGTAACAACTTTTAAAACCAGTGTTAAGAGTGCAAACTGACACTTATTACGATTTACCTTAGAATGGGTTTTAAAAGTTCCAACCACTTTGGTGTGAAGAGAGTTTATGTTCAACCACCAAACAATGGGGAGCATAGGTCTACAACATGTCTCCTCGCAGTTATCATAGCTTCAACAATCTTTTATCTTAGGGAAAAAAATCTTCATTTAACAATGTTTATTCTATCATCCAGACCACCAGAGGAACACATGGCTGCTTTGCCAACAGTACCGTTATTCGACTATCCTAATTTTCTGTTACTGTTACAAACTACGTTTTTGTTAGCAAAAAAACTGAGCCAATTATTAATGATTTTACGGCTAAATTTGATTGTTTAAACCTTTCTTGTGGCGTAGTAATTGATTAGAGCAACGTTTAAGAATTATACAAATTCTTGCTTTTATTAGTGAAGAGAATTACAATACAATTGGTTTTTCATTTGAAAATTCATTAGTCTCTATAGAATGTGTATTAACTGACAGTTCCAGACAATGAAGAAGCATTCAAGAAGGATTTGTAGCACTTAGTTTTGGTTGAAAGGTCATGGAAAACAATATTGAGCTAGTGAGCAGAACACAAGAACTTTAAACATGAACAGTGTCAGGTACAGAGGAATGCACAGTAGTCACGTAAACATACACATACGCGCGCGCACACACACACACACACAGGGAAGACAGAGATATGTTGGTACAAAAAGTGAAACACACCATCCAAAGTACTGCATTGCCACAGAACTGTTTCAGTTGTTTTATGGTAGCTAGCAGAAGGTGGAAATACGGTAGTTTTTGAACAACTAGCAAACACTAAACTAAGAATGATAGCCAGAGTTTTGTGCAGACAAGTACAGAGCATCTATTTGGGAAATATCAGTTAAGGGACCAAAAGTCAATCCAAATGTATACTTGGGCATATCTATGGAAATGTTGAATGAATATACGTTTAGGTGTATCAACAGTACAGTTCAGGTGCAAACTGAAATCAAAAGTCAATACTCAACAAACTGATTCATGACTGTTCCTACAAGTTAAGACTTCAGTGTTGAAAGTTTACTTTAGTTATGGTTTTGGAGTCCACTTCAAATAAAACTGAGGAAAGCTTCAGGATTCCATCATGCTCATTTTTACACAAATAAACACCTCGGGTGTAGCTGCAGAAAATACGCTCACAGCCAGACTGGTCTTTCTACAGAGAGAGAAATCTGGTAACAAATATTTTCATTTAAATGTGGCATGTCTGTCATACACCTTGTCACTCACCAACATTACACAGAGTCAATGTCAGTTCAATAGGGTCACTTCTCCATCATCAAGATGATATATTGTTAAAGACAAACCAGACTTCTAAAAAATGATGACAACTGATTGTCCACATACTGGGTTTTTCACCATATTTGTGGGACTTTCACTTGTACACAAGTTGGCTTAACTGTGTCTTGAAGCCATTTGTCTGGGATTGCAGGTTTGATTTTAAACGAGGCATTCCAGGTAACACTAAACATAGACTACACTATGTTGTTAAAACTAAGGCATGAATAGCATGCACTAGGTTGTTAGTTGTACACACAGAATGAAGGAGATGATAGTACCAACCTGATCTCATGAGCAGGGGCCTGCAGCATACTGACGGAGAAAAACACAACAAATACAACTGAGATTACTATCAATACTGGCTTGAGTCGTGTGGAAGCCTCCCCGGATGAATAGACACCCATGATGGCGGTACACAGGTAGAGATGAATTGTTTAGAACTGAGCAATTTATCCAAGATTCACTGCATCTCTCCTTCCCTGAGCTAATCACTGTCCTAAGTATGCCTATCACATGCTGAAGTGTACATCTTCTAGGTGAGGGTTAAGGAAATGGCGACTTCCTCAACTAGGTCAACAGCAACATATTTACACAGCACACTGAGCATGAATGGACCTAGGTATAATCAATAATGTAGAGGTTTTGAATAGAGAGCTAGTACACAAGGTGTTTTTGTATTGGACAACACAACTGAATCAAGGTAAATAACCCAGCACCCCTGCAAAGGGATCAAATGGACTCGCTCAAAGATCAAAGTTCAATATCCAGCTGACAGAAATACCCTTGACTTGCCTCACAAACAGTGCAAAAACAAACTAAGAAAGTGGCAAAACAAAAACAGGACCTAAATATTACTTTTAATTTAACATTTATTTCATGATCCTGAATGCATGCAACCTCTGTACCTACAAAACAAGATTCACGGCATGGCTATGCTGCAGATTTCACGACACTTTGACTTCTTCATACCCATCTGAGCTGTTAACTCAACAGGCCAAGGTTCAACCACCTTTGTTCACAAGTAACCTGTGACTTGCTGCCCAATATTTGAATAACCTCACTGACATCTTGTGGTCATTAGCTAACCACAGGTCAAAGTTCAAAGTACCCTGATAAAGTACAGCTGATCCAGTTAAAGGACATTTGTCCTTCAACTCTAGCCCTGCAATGCCAACTCTAATATCGTAGCGACAGAGGTTGCGCCACACATGCGTATTTTATCGAATAGGAGAGGTAACACCCAAAAATGCCTGACAGCGCTTTTTGATTTTTATAATTGAATGGCAACTTGCAGTTCTTGCAAACACCAATGAAATGATCTATTTTTTCTTTTTACAAAAGGATAATTATGATAACATGTCAATTTGACCTTGTGCCAAAAAGCGGGACATCTAGATGGTGCGGCGGGATGGCTGGAAAAAACTCAAAAACGNTGCTGTCACTAACATGAAGTACTAGTTTGGGTTCTTTTACAAGGACAACTTTTTATTTTTTAAAATTTTATTTCACGGGGGTAGGTAAATACTACGGAAAACAATAGGCCTACTTCTCAGAAATATAATTAACAAAAACGGCATCTGGGCAACAGGTTAACATTCCACAAATGAATTATTATCAAAACAGTTGAAATCAGTAATGATATGCAAGCACTTAAATAAGCAGTTATGAGTAATTTTTCAAAACACATGTAAACACACCTCTTTTCAGATCCTAAAATTTCCAGTTAGGCCAAATTTTTCCCCCCGGAAAATACTCTAACATGGTTTCACCACCCCTAAATGTCTTGTTGAAAACCTCCCGGCATGTATTATGATAAGCTGTTGAAATTGGTTCTACAACAAGCTTAAAAGATATCAGAGGCCAAACATACTCCCGTCATCCACACAGGGTCACAGGTCGGTGCTTATTAACAATGACTCATGTAATTGTCCAGTTCATTGACTAATTTTGGCGAGATATCGCTGGTTGTTTGGAACCGTACTTCAAGAGTCTCACTTGAAACAAGTATGAAAATTGGCTTGATTTGATCACTAGAACTCTTGAACAAAACTCAGTCCAGCAAGCAGTCAGAAATTCTCAGTGCAAACTCTCACGGCTAGTCTTGGGGTCACAAGCTCGATGGCATAGGTTATGTGCAGGAGTTGGCATTTCAGGGCTAGAGTTCTATGAACAGACTTATCCTGAGAATAATAGCAGGACAGATGTATATAATCACTGCTAATCGAGAACTCATGAAGAGAATGAGAATTGGCAATTAAAACTCTTACAGAACAGTGAGCTGTGAGACAGTGTGTAACAGGCATGCAACAGGAGCAGAAGGCAGTACTGAAACCGGCAATTGTCAGTTACAGCGGTCATGGATTTTGAGAACCACTTTAATGCTCATTATTCACTAGAGCAAACTGGTTCTCGATCTCTGTAAGTGACTATTACCGTACACTTAAGTAAAATAAATACGTAGTACATAATGGCCAAAGAACAAACACTGAACCAAAACCTTCGAATGCTGAATAAATTTCGAACAGGCCTTTATCTTACCTATTTCTTATTGCTTCACATGAAGCTATAAGTTAAACTTGGAGGCTCCATAACAATCTACACTGAACTTTTAAATCAACATACCAAAATATCGATCTATATTTTGTGTTTTTGTAATTTCCTGCAATTACAGTACAAGCCAAAAGAAGATAGACAAAATGCCACTTTCGCATCATGACTATCAATTCCGCCTGCAGATTCTTTTCTACTTAATTTCAGCAGAAAAGGACCCACAAATGTGTAGCCTTACACTGCAATCTCTTATCACAATCTTCCTAATGTCAGCCACAGTGGTTCTGTAGAGTACAACTGAGCACGTTGACCTAATTCCCAATGTACACAATTATGTACATTGCAGCCAAGAAAAAGATGATGTCAACAACTAGATTATCACAGTTCAAGTTCTAAGATTTTGGTGCCACAACGACAGCCATGAAGCTTTACTATGCCGTTCGATCACTCAGTTTCGTGCTTTTTTGAAAACTCTTAGAAGAGTTTACTTATAACCCTAGTATAAGACCAGAGTCTATGTTCAACTCAGACACAAAAGCATAATCACAAGCAAAGAGGGTAATCAGTGTTTGTCCAAAGACAGGAAGACTTAACTGGTAAAGCATGTTAATGACTGTCAAGCATTTTGCAAGCACCAAAGAACCTAAACGATTAATTTACTCTGCCCTAAAGAACTACACCCATGGCATCCGAACATGACGTTTGATAAATTGGATTTCACATTTCAGACTGGGATAACATCAGCACTGTCGCACCACAGTGAATTCAGGAAACTAACATGGAATATCAATACAATTCTTCACATACTGGTACTGTTGTTGAGGGCCCTCTTGGAAAGCAGTGCTATCACTGAAGAGGCCAACCTCATTTTAAACATGACAATAAATAAATAAATAGTACTCCAAATTACCAAGTTAACAGAAATTTCACAGGACGGGGCGGGGGAGGGGGGGGGGAGGGACACAGCATAATAAATAAATTAACCAACCGGACAAACTTCAGCTCGTTTTAACAAATGTCAAAAATTAATGTAATGCTAACACTTTTCTATTGCCTGTTGCAAAATTTTCATCTTGGCTTTGGAAATGACATCATTATACACTTATACATGTATGTATAGTTTGGTAGCAGTCGTTCATTAACACGAACTTTGGTGAAAACAAGACTAGACTTTTTATTTGACAGCTTAATACAGACTTGCTCCTAGACTAGAGTCCAAACAATCTCCTTTCTTCAGGCGTGCAGCTATGTAGCAAACACTGCATGTCTAATCATCAGTGTAATACATTCACACTTTCTGTTTGTATGCCCCTCTTCCACCTATCATGGTGTATTTCACAGTTTATTTTGCTTTGTATAATATGTTCATTTCACTCACCACCTGATGATGAGACATGGGGGCTCGAAATGTAGCTAGCGTTTTAAATTATTTGTCTGTTATGCCTCTCAGTGTTTTGCAACATAGCTCCATTCCTGAGAAAAGGAGATTGTTCAAGACTCCACGAGCGAGTCAGTTGTCAAACAAATAGTCCAGTCGTGTTTTCAACAGAGTTTATAACATGTATGTAGGAAGGTAGGTAGGTAGGTAGGTAGGTGGGTAGGTGGGTGGGTANTTAGTTAGGTGGGTAGGTAGGAAGTTAGGTAGGTAGTCAGTAAGTTAGGTAGATAGGTAGGTAGGTAGATAGGTAGGTAATTAGTTAGTAAGTTAGGTAGGTAGGTAGTTAGTAAGTTAGGTAAGTAGGTAGGTAGGTTGGTAGGTAGGTAAGAAGGTATAAAATTAGGCAAACCCACTACATGCTCATGCAAGATTATGACCCGTGGCTGACAAAACTGAACATAAAGATTTTTTTGTGAAAACAACATTAATGACTGCTCATTAAATTAAAGTGTAAGCCAGATCCGAACAGTAGGAATACTGGATAACTTTGTCACTTGATCTAAATGGTCCGCCATGACGGTACACTATGATTTTGTTTACACTATGTGCTTCAACTGGCAGAACATGGAATTCCAGTTCCGACCAGACACCACACTCATCACAGCATGGAGTAATAAATCATTTTGTCTGTTTTCTCTTGGCTTTTACTGTATTCTTTGACGGTAATAGTCTGACATAACGTGCCCGAATTTTGAGAACCAGTTTTCCCCACTAAATAATGGGCATCAAACTGATTCTAAAAAGTGGGCATGTTATATCAGACTGTTGCCTTCTTCGACATACTATTTGGAACAACCACCAAAGATGTTAAGACTAGAACCCTGACAGTGTTGTAACTAACACCAATACCTGAATAACAGGTTGACTCAAGCCCGTCCAGTATACATTCAATAACAGGCTGACTCCAGCCCGTCCAGTATATATTCAATAACAGGCTGACTCCAGCCCGTCCAGTATACATTCAATAACAGGCTGACTCCAGCCCGTCCAGTATACATTCAATAACAGGCTGACTCCAGCCCTTCCAATATACATTCAATAACAGGCTGACTCCAGCCCGTTCAGTATACATTCAACAGTTTCTTTTACATTCTACAACCCAGGAGGACTACAGTGACTTTGATAACAACAAAATAGACTGCTGTTGTACGAACCAATCCACGACAGTAACAAGATATTTTGCACAACAAACGAGACATCATGTCAACAACATCTGTTAACTAACCAACACCGACAATGAATTTAGCCAATCAAACATACCTGTCAGCGGAAGTGACTCTGACTGACACTTGGGATCTGGTCACAGGCTGGAAGAGAATAAGGAAATAATTGGTGAACCAGGCAAGAATGATGCACCAGAGCAGGTACAAACTGTAGAGACATCTACTCAGCATTTTTCAGCATTTTCCAGTACTTCCACCTGACAGGTAACAACAAAAACAATTCATTGGTAGAATATTGTAATTTTTCAACGTTCGAGTAAAAGCCTATCAGACATTAGTTCACAGCAAAGTAATGGGCAATGTGATATTCACTAGGTGGCGCTAATAAATAAAAGTCCCACTTTTTGACATTTGAATAAATTGAGAGCACAGTACAGTTCTTTAGCAGGGCAGTGTTAGTCATCACATTTTGTTTCCACTATTTGTTTGATGTTTTAACTTGAGGTTATAGGGTCCTAGAAAAATTCCAAATTTGGCTAACTTCAAAACATCATATCTCAAAAATGGAGGATTGTTATGAAACTTTCAGATGGTATGCTTTGTGCACAAGTCTCCAAAATGTTGTTCAGAATTGTTCTTAAAATGTTCTATTTTGTGCATGAGGAGTATCAGAAATAGAAATTTTATTACTTTCATAAAAAATCTCAAAAAGTGCACAAGGAAAAAATGAAAACATAATTTAGAAAACTGTAACAGCATCCTTGAGATTATATCTTGAACATTTATGTCAAAGCAAACTTGGTCGTGTTATTATTACCATAGTTTGCCATGCACGTACCTTTCTTTATTGCTAAATTTCATCGAAAACACATAGTCACATGACACAAGATTGATGTAAAGTTAAAAATCAAATTCTACACACTTTCTACATTAAATTTAAAAATATTTACTTTACTAAGTTAAAATCTATAGCTTTGATGATATTTGGCTAAATACAATTTCAATAAGGCCAACATAACCTTAAATTAAACACATTCCACTAATAATTGCCAAAACCCTTGTAAGTTATCTATTTTCTGTTATTACTTTGGCCTAAAATCAAGACTGTGAATAACATTTTGTTAATGAGGGGTTGAAAGCAGACACAAAGTACATTGAACTGTAGTATGAGCTTAAAACAGATATGAGATCAGCTTTCAGTAAGATAACGGATATCAAACTACAAAGGGATACAGTAACAATCAGATATCAGCTATCACTCAGTAAAACCAGAAGAAAGTTGAAGGATTAAGTAAACGCACGTCATGCAAGATAAATGAAATGTCAAATTATATGTCTTGGAAGTGCAGATACACTATATAACAATCTCAAAAATGCAGCGTGTTCCTGGCAAGTCACTTGCAACTTCAATCATGGTCCAGCAGTACAACTAATCAACATGACTTGTCACTCGCAGCGCCCTCTGACAACAACGTACAACCCACAGCTGTGGCCACACAGACACTAAAGTGAGCTTTGCAATAAATGGCCTCACATTAACTCAATCTATCTCGTTAAGTCTGCAACAAAAGTGTTCAGCCCCAAACAACTGGTGAAGTGACACCTATGAGTGACCTATTGCATAACAAGATACCATAACAAGTGTAAGGAGTTGTTACCTTTTTCAGTAAAGGACCCTGGACAACTTCTGGGGGGTCGATACCAGGAGATGGTGCATGCTGGAATGAGGTGTCCAATTGAACAGTGGCATGACTCAGGAACATGACTTCATCCAGTGTTTGGATGAATGTATCACAGGTGGCGCTCAACAGTGATGTGGCCTCATCAAGTTGCTGCGGAGACAAAGGGAAGCAAATGAATAAATACAAAGATGAGTTATCGAGTCTAGCTGGTGGCACATACCAAGGTAATAACGTATTGAGTCAGTGCTGGCAACACTTTGACAATGGCTATGAAACCCATAGCCTCACGTGACATTTTAATTTTTGCAAAGTGGCAATGGAAAGTACACAACGCAAGTAAAAACAATTACTATTAAAGTTCTTCAACAATTTTGTCATAAAAAGGATAATGATTCCATCAGTTTTTGAAAATTAACCGCATTGACCACATGGTCTGTTAAGTAAAACTTGAAAATTCTTCTACGCCACCAATTGGAATAAAGACTATCTTCGACTTTTGTTACTGCCTTATTCTAACTTAGACGTATGAATACGCTCGTTTCTTGCCGCATAAGTAGACTTGTTGCTGCGTAGTTCTTGCATCAGATGTTGCTCTCTCTGATTTCTTGTGCCACCTTTTTCGAATGCCATTCCACAAAGTGAACGTTTATGGTGGAGAAACATCAATGAACACACACAGAGTTATTCAACGGGATTTGGTTGGGCTTGGGGCAATATCGTATAACTTGTGTTTCTTGATATAAAGTAATTTATTTGCATTCGTTAGTTTTCCCTTGTTCCATCAGTGTATTTAAAATTTTGAACGTGTGCTTTTAATGTATGCCCTTTGCCCATTGCCATTTTCATGGGCATTGTCTGAGGAATTGGCTCGTTATCTACATGGTATAGCATATGTAACGTGTAAATTTGAACATAGTTTTTTGTTGCATTTCAGTTTGCCTACTACTGCTGCTGCTCCTGCTGCTGCTGCTGCTACTACTACTTATACTGCTGACATTAAGAGTAAAGCCCCCTGAGCCTGTTTCGTTGTGCTCCACCTTTCATTTCTTATATAAATGAGCATAGTTGCTAATTTCTCCACAATTTCCAAACAGAACTCCAAAGACGTCCCAAACAAATTGTAACAAAATAGGCCGGGAACAGCATGGTATATTTGTAGGATTCAGTTAACGTTCACGTCTGCAAAGACATGTCCGATAAGTCTAACTGGACGAGATGCCAGATCAGAAGATGAGTCGTCTGACCTTTGACCAAAAGACCACAATAATCTATAAGAATCCCTAATGGCAGGATCCCTTATTACCCAAACACACATGAAAGACACTGAGATTTGATTTTGTGGTCTGTGGTCATGGTGTTATTACCAAGCAGTAATAACATCACGCCACTAGGGGGCGGCACTTGTGGAAATGTGAAATCAATAGTTTAGAGTAGTTAGTGATCAATTAAAAATTTTCTCCGTATTCTTTAACACTCCTAGAGAACCTCCCAATCTAAAAACAAAATTCAGAAATAATTCTTGAATTATAAAGCCTTCACCACTCAGAGCAAGTCATGTATGGAGGTACACTTTTTTGTCGCAATGAAGCCTTCCCTAAACCGTCACTCAAGAATACAACAGAATTCCCTCACAATTGAAGAGAATCAAAATCCCAACCAACTGTACATAACCAGTCATAACTTTTGGCATAAATCTATGTCTAGGGAGTGTAAAAACATTACTATAGTTCAAATACTATCATGTGTATTCCCATCTGACTAAATTACCTGCACATCAGGGGGTATGTTCTCCTCTATGGCAGACTTGACACTGTGAACTTGTTGCATAAGTAAGTCACAGTATAACCTCAGTTCAGACTTCTTGGACTTGAGGTCTTCCTTGGATACAGCAAGGTCAGTTTCATCACCTAACATACAAACACTTCATAAGTATTCAACAAAAAATAGAAATGCAAAGAAAAAAATAAAAAATAATTAACCACGGTGTAGTTAGCAGCTAATTGCATGTTGTGTCTAAGTGAGTCATTCCTGCCAAATCATTACGTAACTTGCGTTTTTAAAATATCGGCTTATTTACACAACTTTTATACTAACTTGTCAACCAATTTTGGAAATGAAGTACCGTATTCGCCGTAATAACCGCCCAGGGCGCTTAGAAAAGTTCGTTTCGGGGGGAGGGGCTTATTATAACCCAAGGCCGTTGAAACCCGTTCTCCAAATCGGGGTGAAATCGGAAGCTAAGATTCATCACATTTACCCTCTGTGACATATCTGTAATCTATGAAAGACTTACTACAAAACCGTGGTGCATTGCTATCAAACTTCGCTGCTAAATTACCATCATTTTACAGAAAATTGTGCTGAAATCCCAGGGTGAAAACTCGCCGACTGACTGCCTCGCAATCGTCGATATGGCAACTTGAATGCTTGAATAAAAATACAGTTTTGACTCAAGCAAATTACCTGAAATCCTCCTTAAGTTTTCCAAGTAGCGCCCCTAAGATTTTTAATTTCCGTGGAGTCGGGATTAACGGCAGGTTTAAGTTCAAATCTGTGCTAGATCGTGCCATCTACACGTATGATCAGCAACATGAGAAAAATGTCTGGACAAACACACATGTTGTTGTCACGTGACATTTGTTTTGAAGTTCATCTGCGTAGAGTAAGCGAGTGCGTGCGTGTCACCAGAGTTCATTTGCCAGAGCAGAGACTGTCTTTTGGTCAGAGCCACGCAATCTAACGAGCTACTAGATGTGCATTGCATCTAAAGAAATTTGCACAAGCAGTAGGCCTAAACCAGAGCGTGTTTCATTCAGCACTTGCTGGACAGTTATTTTTCGGTGTAAGGGTGTGTAAGCATTCAATGTCAGTTGTCATTTTATCAGATATTTGGCTTAAAAACACCATTTATGGTTAATCAAACAACTCATCTTAAAAATAACGCTAATAGTATTAGAAACTGTCGAAATTAGTGCCAATATTCATTTCTTGCCGATGCTATGCTACCCGTTTCATGAATGGATAGTTCCCGACTAATGTCTTTGATGACAGGTTCATGTATGTAGCGTGCGCTTCCTGACCACGTGATTTTAACACTGGCCAAGCTTTTTATTAGTCTTCGATTCGCGGTTTTCACATGTACAAAGAAATTTGGATTCCTGTTGAAAGCGGGAAATATCTACAAAGCAATCCTGTAGACAAGTACACTACATCTGTTTTGGACCATTGGTCCTCGCAAGATCAGCAAAACTTTTGTGTTCGTTTTGAGGCATGGCGGAAGTTTGAAGTGTATAGTCACGGCTAAATACCAACTTAGCGGCGAGGCTCGTGGTCTACAAATTCTGTGCACAATGACATTTTTCAGGACTGTCGGATATTATTGATAAATTGATGACGTTACTGTAGAATTTTAGGACTGTAGGTAAGGCATTTTTTGCACGTACACGTTCATGGACTGTGCGATTATTTTAGCAAAGTCTGAAAACGCGTGGGGGGCGCTTATAGGGACATGGGCGGTTATTACGGCAAATATAGTAACATTTTTATTCAAATGATTAGTTCTATCATATTGCATTATCAGAATTATTGTTTGTCTTTTGCTAGAGTTATCATATCTTCTTTTAGATTCTAGGCCTAAAAATTCCTTTCAAAGTTTCTCAAAGAAACAACAAAAAACATGAAATGGAAGTCAAAGTTTTGACATAATTAAACTTCCACTACGTCACAGTACTTACTAGAGTCAACCACTCCGTTATGTTTAGAGACAATTTCGTCAGTCAGACAAGCTTTACAACTGCCCAGAGCCACCAGCCACATCTGTCGCTCCTTGGGAGTGGCTGCCTTAACATAGAAGTACTGTTCTCCAGGGATGCACAGGTCTAACCTAGTGCCATCTGTGGGATGCACTGAAACATGAAAGAGCGCACAAATGTAGGAAATAATATCTAGATCTAAAACTGCTGTAGTTGGGCTCGCCACAATTTTCTCTGAACTGGCATTGAACTGCGAAATAATTGATATCATTTAGATTGTTTATATTCTCATCCTATGTTGCAGTATTTTTACAAGGACAAAGGGACCACAAAACAACTTCCTTCTACTGTCTGCTATTCATAATATCCAAGTTCAACAAAACACACACTTCTGAATTTTGGGAAATTTCATTTGAATGCAACCATGTTTTGCTGTGCTTAGATCAACACTCACCATTTGATATCTTCTATTCATGATTAAAATACCACAAGATTGAACTTCCAATGAATATCATCTTTCTTAAACATTGAAAAAATGTCCCATGATATTTTTCAACTTTTAGGTTTAACAAATTAAATACTCAGTTGACTTCCCAGCTACATAGTGATGAAATAAACAGCATCTCTAAAGTCTAGAATCACATATTATATTAACCACAAGCCCATTCACAAAATGCATGAAATAGATTCTAAAATTTTAATCAATGGATTGCACACAGGGAACAGGTTCAAAGACAATAATAATACTCTCTACTAGTACTTGATCAGGTAATAAAACATTTTCCATAGATTTTATGCAATTTTATTACTACAAAAATCAGAGCCCGGTCTCCAATCTTTTTACTCAAAATGGAACTCGAAATTAGGTTTGGCATTTTGTACTCTACTTTTGGGCGAACTCAAGATAAGTGTCTATTATTCTATGCTCGAGTACACAATAACTTACGTAGATAAATTATTGCCCTTAGTTCACAGTTTGTAAACCCAATATTAAAGCAATAAGTTCGAGTTAGAACTCGAAATTTCGAGTTTTTACTCGAGTTTGTAGCACGAACATAAGGGTCTTCAAGGGCAAACTTGAACTAGAAACTCCTATGCATAAACTATAATGTATTCGAGCACAGTCTGATAACCAATTATCTTAAGTTCGCACAAAAGGAGCAGAGAAATTGCCAAAAATAGTTTCGAGTTCGTTTCGAGTACAAAGATTAGAGACCGGGCCCTGGTGTCTGAAGACAACTCTCCCTTTTTATGTGTCAACATACCCGTTACATCGCAGACGGCCATCTTTAGCGAGCCTTTGCTGCCATTGTTCACTTCATCCTGCGACTTGTAATACGACAGAATTCCGTTGTCCAACACAAACCATCGGGGCTGCCAACCTGAAACAGAAAACACAAACTGTAGCCATTTTACACCACGCTGACAATCTGAAACGCAACTTACAGCTGCGATCCAATGTGTTCCCAAATCCCACATAAATATTTCACAAAAAACAAATTTATAACGATTGTGTCCCCAAGGATTCCCGATACTACTAGAATACTGGTATTTTTGTCTCTTTTATAGGCGTTGACATTACTACTCTTAATTGTTGAGTAAACAAACTGTGGTAACTCATTTAAAATTTTCCAGTACTTAGTATCAGTTCAGGACAATTTGGTGGAATTCGGAATACCGGATGTCAATGCAAAAATTTTTCCACTGAAATTTTAGTGGAAACAATAACAGGATTACATACTAAATTTCACGTCACAATCGCACTATAGTTACTAGTGCCAAAAATTCAGTGTAGGGAATGAGCTGAGCATAGGAACACCTGTACTGTGTTCAGATCTATGGTTTTATTCAGGACTTGAAGTTTTTTGTATCTGGGCAATTCCATGAAAAAGTCAAACCATAGTCTTATGAACCTTGTTGGCCTTATCTGAAAGTTCACTGGAACAGTATCTCTGTTTCAGGAACCATATTTGAATTTTCTATAACTTTCAATTTTTCCAAAACACACCCATTTTGAGGGCCACTCTACTAAAAAAAAATTACTCCCACTTTTCCATCCTGGACATATTAATGAGTTCTCAGGTATGTTGTTAGCAAGTTAAGAGACACCTAACGCTAAACTTGCTTACTTTATTTGGAAATTCGACTGATGAACAGGGTGTCCTAGTTAGGTGTCTTAATTTGAGTCACAATGCCCACATGGATGCCTGGAGACCCTCTAGAAGGTCTGTTTAACAGTATCTAATTCAACAATAGTTGACAAAAGTTGATACCAGAAGACAACTTGTTTCCATGACAACTCTGTTTATAACACTGTTAACAATGTCACACACTCACACTATGATAACTACGCCGTTGCCTTGCCACAAACACATTCTCCATAGACCATGTGCAACAAATGTTTTGTATAGACAAATTATACCAATACTTGCCTTAGCCATCAAAGTTATGTCACTTCAACATTAAGTTCAAGGAACCCTCACTACAATACCCAGTGTCTCATGTTAAATGCCCAACTTTTAAATTTTTCTTCACTATCACCGAACAACTCCAGAATGATAGCAGACGCCCCTGGTAACCCTGTTTACTTACTAGACACCATTGGTGGTTACTGTTTAGTAGATACAATTTGTCTGTCTGTGTGCCAACTTGGTTCTTGTTTGTTTATCAACAAAAAATATAAGGATCAGTTAAGGTTTCCATTAAGAGGACAAACAAGGTAGCCACTGGGGAGAGCACTGAGTTTGACCAATAAGCTAGTTAGCTCATTGGTTTGACAAAGTAGGTCCTGCCTGCCTTTTCAATTTTTACCTTTGTGTGCCTGTAAAATAATGATTTCATGTCAGACCTCTCTACATAGCTCAAAAAGGCAGCCATATGTTAAGATTCACTGGTTATTATTGATTGACATACAAAAGCATTATTAAGGATCTGTCACTAACAGTGTTCAGTAGTCTATTTTGAAAAATAACCACTTTTTCATCTGCCTACATGGACAAAAAAACTTTTGCAAAAACATGAAAGAGATTTTAAAGTTTTGGAAGAAACGAAAATTCATTACACTCAAGACTTCAAATAAAGAGTTCGTCATATTTTTACCGAACCTAAGATACGCTGAATCCTAAAAATGTAGTATAAGTTGAGGATTAGAGTTAACGCAGCAGCAGCGTTGTGTTGTGCGATACATCTCAGTCTGTGAATGAGATGGTTGTATTATAAAGTTACTGCTTTTTCTATCATACACCAATGAAGTTAAATACATGTACACATGCTGAAAGTTTTGAGCTTTGAGGCATCACAAAATATTAGTCCATTGATCATAACCTCTGAGATAAATCACAAGTTGAGACTTGGGCTATCTGAACACTCCTTACTGCTGCACCCATCAAATTTGAGTAAATTTTGCAATACTAAATATTAGGTGGGTGTGTGTGTGTGTGACCGACCATAGAGCATAACGGTACAATGAAGTATATAATACTATGTACACACAATCACCGCTAAAAATAGTACAGAAAGTGTTCAAAGTTGGTCAGACAAAATCACATTCAAGGTGAACAGGACTGGAAAATGTGTGGGGTTTACCGTACTTGGGTAAATCACTTGTGAGGTCTGACAATGATACCACACAAGTTGAGAAGGCGCAGAAGAGATTCGATAATTTATGCATGTCATCGCTGTGAACTCGACACCCATCCAAATAAAATGTTATCCCAATGGCAAAAATTTCAAGTCTGGCGCACAATGAGATTAAACTCGGAATTGTAGTGAAAAACAATGAGAATGATTTTGAAACAGCATTTTCTTACTGAAGACTAAGTAGAGAAGCTAGAAATACCAAAAATCTTGCAACTGACAGTAATGCAAAATATGAGGGTTGAACATGAATGCTTAACATGGTTCATTCACCCATGCAATAAATAATAGGTAACAGCAAGGATGTGGAAATCCTTCAAACAAAAGCTGACATGGATCAGCTGACACGAAAGAGACCATGGAGCACAAGTATGTGAGTAAACAGGACTGGCATGGAGCAAACTGATACCACAGTGATAACTTTTGTCATCCTTTTGTGATGTAGAGCAACTAGCGTCCGATCATCTTACTCAGTGTCAACTATACGTCTAAGTGCGACCGGATCACGTCTACTGAGTTTGAGCAAAAACGCATCTGTACACAGGTGATCAATTTCACACAATTGTTAGTTGGCTGTTCATTGCTTTGTCTTCTGACTTAATCCTGACCTCTATTTATTTTGTAAAGAAAATGTCAGAATATTACACACAGTTAAGAGTCAAGACTGGGTTCAATTCAAATGCTTGTTTATGTATAGTAGGTCTACTGATCAAAGCGTTCATCAAATATCATCGAAGTAAAACTCAATGTCACGAATCACCTCCACTTGGGGGAGCTGCAAATATCAGCAACAACAACAACAACGCCTGGGCTTTTATTTGGAAAGGGAGGGCGTGTAAACACAAAGTCATAGTTTTGGCTACCAAATGCCAGCATAGATCAAGAGGTCTGCTAACTGATATTTTTTACTTAAAACTGTGTATTTAAATTTTATGTTAATAAATGCATAGTTTGCCGATACTTTTTTTATAACTTAGGGTAAATGCTCTACAAAACTGAATTTTGCACTAAAAGTTGACGGTGAGTGGACTTTTAAGAGGAAATTTTCAGAATAATTGCCCCACTATCTAGACACTTCGACACCAGAAGTTGTAACACCAAATAAACGCCAATGGGCATTTAACCGGCATAATTTTCTGAATTAAAGCTCATGGGCATTTCATTGGGTGGGCTTATCTACCGAAAATCTCAGTTACTGAACTGTGACTCCTGCAATTTGCATCTTTGTGCATGAGCACTCCACATTCCTGCCTACAAATTCAGCCTTGCCACTGTTTCTAAGTTGTGTGTGTATAAACCGCCACTTGACACTGATCGTTTTGCGCCGCCAGGTCAGTTGCACCTGCACCATGTCAAAAGTTAATTTCTAAACCATACAATAGTAGTAGTTGGCTCTGGTATGTTGTCCACTCTCTGTGGTAATTTTACTATATGTATTTTATGGGTTGTGGCATGCTATTACCTCTCACAGTATGGCCTAGATCCAGATGTCTCACTTTTTTATTTTCAGATGTTGCCAACTACATACCGTAAACGTTCGGGTTAACGCCCTGGGCGGTTAAATTGGCAAACCCAAAAAATCGGGGGTTGGCGGTTAACCAGACATGGGCGCTTAAACGTGAAATTTCAAGAAATCCAGGGTGGGCGGTTAACTGAGCATGGGCGTTAACCCGAACGTTTACGGTATATACAAAACATACCGAGAGTGGCGCAGATGAAATAATATCCCATGAGACATTATTCCACGGTCTCAGTCGATACGCGAAGTAATGTTGAGTGGGATATTCCTTCATTCCCGCCAATCGAGGTACGTTTTGTGTCTATCCCATACGTTTCGGATTCTCAAGTTCCTTTCATTTTTTCGGCAGATTTTTTAAATACTTCACCCAGACTGTTCACGTGGCAGATCACATCCTATATATATACATGACTTTTGTATATATTTGCGGGTTAGGTTACACATTTTTAGTAAAAGAAACAGTTTTAAATGTAACGATTTCTTACTTGAAGAGAGATATCAAAGATGAAAACAAGGGTAATCGTGCATTGAACTTGTAACATTTTCTGAAAATAGTTAAATAAAAACACCATTTGATATTGTAGATACCAGGAATCGGCACCTGAACTACAGACGATATAAGATTTAGCAGATGAAAACTGAGACAGAAGTACCATATAATTAACAGTTTTGTTTCAGATGTTACGATTGGGACCTGATAGCATGTCAAGTTTTATAAATACTGCTGCAATTGCTTTAAACTATATTCGGAAAGTTTGATGATCGAATCGGCTAACGACCTACCTTTGGAGAGCATTGTTGAAGTAGAGCGGGAGGTGAATACGGAAAACAATATCACATGACCGTATTGCAACTGATTCAACGCGTACCGGATAAAGTGCATGACCTTGGCCACTAATCACCTCCATTCACTCACCCATACGAATCTGTTTACATGACAAGTGCAACTTATAATTTTTGAAAGAATAAAAATTTCCCTCGTTTGTAAGAATTTCCGAAATGATCATTGTTAGCAAGTATTTGAGATCAATACTAATGTGTTAGAAACAGAAATAACTGCTCTGAACTCTGGATTATTGATACAGTTTTGCTTAAAGTTCCACCAATATGACAAGTACACGTACAGTACTATCTTACTGGTGCCCAGTCTGTGTCCATCACCATCATACTTTACTAGTAATGCAAGTCCGGAACTTAGCAGGGTAGATGTGATGAAACTAAGACAGCAACCAAAACCTCCACTAATATTTTTATATTTAATTGTAAGTTTCACTTTCTCATTCAATTTTGTTATATGTATACAGCATTCTGGTTAATTGCAAGTTCATTTTATCACTGCTTTTTACGGTGAATACTAGTAGGTATGCACAACATAGACATCCATCACTTAGACATATATCCTGTTGACAGATCCCCTCCCCCCGCACTAAGACATCCTTTCAACAGACCGCCCACTCCTTTTTCTATAGATTTTCCCCTCTCAAGGTGGATAACACTTTCACGCACTAGGGTAGTTCAAGGTAGATGAGCCAATGCCATGTTCTAAAAAGATGTGCTGGCTATTACGGAATCAGAAATTCCAGGTACAATTGCACCCAAATAAAGACCATAAAGCACTGTTTACCACTGTATCAGGCATAAAGCACTGCACCTGGAATAAACCACCTGTTAATTGCAGACTCATTCTGAACAAAACTCTTGACTAATTGGTAACTGGAAACACTCCACTGAAAACCAGTCAATCAGGTCAAAAATGACCATAAAGGAGAAAGATGGCCTACTACTCGTTAATGGGACCACGTGTCCTGGTGGTGCATTATTGTTATTGGGACACGTGTCCTGATGGTGCATTTTTGTTTATAGGACACGTATCCTGATGGTACATTATTCTCACAAACTAGAGACTGCAGCTGAGGAAAAAGACTCCAGCTCCTGAACAACTTTACTTTATGACTATTATAAAACAAAGTGTGGGTTGTGTGGCTGTACCAACCACTGTTTACATAACAGATGTGTGGGGTTTGTGATAACTTCCTTCAGGCTTAGCAATAGGTCATGTACTCATAAGTTCACTATACTGATTGTAGTTACGGCTACAGATTTTATTACAGCGTAGTCCATTGCATCAGGATGGTGGACTTCAAGAGGCAAAACAGACTTCAACAAAAAGACATAAGTTATTGAGTTTTCCTTGCAATCACACTGACAACCTGACAACATGACTTCGGTCGTAAGGTTTAGATCTGGGTGATGCGCAATTTGCAGGAAATCTTCTGATACTTCTTACTACCATTTCGTGCCTTGCAGATATTATTTCATGTCACAGGCTTTATCCTGTAGGTGGACAATAGTACATTGCTGAGTGTAATGATCTTCGCAGTTATTGGTCAACACTTTCTTGGATATATCAATAGGACGTTATAGTCTTTGTATATATTTGCCACAGATGACCTATTCCATTATAGACTTTCACATAGATTTACAGTGCTGCGCCAAGTAACAAAGACAACACACGGCACATCCACAGGTCTGGGGCCCGTTCCAAGAAACTGACTTAAGTTCATTTTTGACTTAAGTTTAAGATTTGTCTTAACTTCCAAACTTTGAAACTTCCACATTAGGCAAGCAAGTCAAAATTAAGACAAAACTTATGTTAAACACTTAAAACAAACTTAAGATGTCTTTCTTGAATTGGTTTTGAGACAAATTTAACTTTTATTTTAAAATTTACAAAAATTTAAGATTTGGCTTAGCTAAGTCACTTTTGTTGGAACGGGCCCCTGGTCTTCAACTCATCGGATTTTGACTTTTGGGAAGAAGTCTTAAAGGTAGTTCCCTGATTGAAAGTTATTCGATGATCAGTTAGTCTCAGCGAATAGCAGGTGGCCAGACTCTTGTTCCAGGATTGGAGGAGACAAAAATTTAAAAATGATTTTTCAACACTGTTGTGAAGCTGTGGATGTGTCTCCCATAAAAACTTGATGGCAAAGTCCAATGAGAAGCTTGCACCGTTGCACGCGACTCGGCGTTCCAGAAAGAGTGTCTGCTTGCTTTGTCTTTGTGTATTAAAACACGCAATTCGGATACTTGTACAATTCGCATCTTTGGTAAGTGTTTAGTATTGTTCTTGTCAGTTCTTACCAGGCTAGATCTTCTACATTTTAGTGGTAGCAGTGAGATATTTAAATTATTCACAAAACATGAACAAGTATTTCACAAAATATTTGTCAACAAAATTGCGGTTTGTCTTTGTGAACTCTGCCTGTCTATCTCTTCAGAACTGGGAGATGGGAGATGTGCAAGTTGATTTCATCCTCTTGCAATGCTCCAGTCATTTCCTATCATTCCAAACTTCCAGAGCGCAAGAATCCTCGTATCTGACTACAATGCCAAATAAATGAGAACAATAGAACTAGACGGACTGTCTCCATTCTAGTATCACTCAGGCTGAACACTACAGTTGCATATTGTTAGAGTGAGGTGATTCATTCGGGGCTAAATCTTGGCTAAGAATGATCACACTCACAGCCTAACACTCATCCCTTGTACCTACGATACTTGGTGTATTCAACATAGACTGACTTAAATATCTCTTTGACACCAGCACTAAGAATGGTATTTAGCTGTGCTATGGCATATTCATCGCAAATGTCCAGTAGCTTATAGATGACTGGCAACAAGGTTTTCCTAACTGCAGGTATAAGGGTCACTTTCTGATCCTCGCAAATGTAATCGATTATTGGATAAATGGCCACTTTGCAGAAATCCAGTTTGTAAGAGATGATCAAGGCAAACAACCTGTCCACTAGGTGAGCACACTTCACCAGATTCTCGATGTCCTCCATGACCAAGCTCTCAGGGCGCTGCCTCCCTTCGATTAGGACACCACTGAGCAAGTGTTTTGAACAACTGAGAAAACTAGGGACCATTGACAGGGTGGCAGTTGTGTGGTGAACCAACATTTCTTTGAGCACACTGTGGTAGGCCTGAAGCACTTGTGTTAAGACAGACGTGTGTAGACCAGACACAGGTGTCAGCAATAATGTCTGCAGGCAGAGCTCAACTAGAGTAACTGGTTGGGAAGTGAACTGGCTTGCTGGGCAAGGATGACTGCCAGTGTATCTAGAAAGGTCAACACAGTGTCGTGAACAGCTTGCTGTTGACATATGGTAGATAAACGTAGCAATATAGAGCTTGACAACTGATGAGTACGCTTGGCGTGTTGACTGTGATTACACGGACAAATTGCTCTGACAGCGCCATCTTCAATCTCATTTCCGGGTGAGGATTGTATCCTCTTGGGGGTGGGGGGAGGGGGTGGGATGCAATTCATGATGCTGGATGCCGAAGAGCCCGAAGACTCTCCAACAGATATGGTGAGGAGCAGTGTTGTGAAGCTCTGGAGTTGTCTCCCATAAAAACTTGATGGCAATGTTCAATGAAGAGCTTGCACACAACTCTGCGTTCCAGAGAGAGCCTCTGCTTCTTTCCTCTTTGTGTATTAAAACATGCAAGTTGGCTATTCGTATAGTTCGGTAAGTGTTTAGTTTTTTCTTGTCAGTTCTTACCCTATTTTCTACAACACCACTAAGATTTGCTAACTTGTAATTTTTGCAAATCAGAAACTCACCCTTCCAGTAAAAATTCTTGAAGTTGAATCCCTTATCTGAAAATCAAGGAGTGGCGTCCCGTTGAGGACTCCCTGTACAAGATACATTCAGGTGTTGCAGACTTGTCTTACCTGAGAAATAGTTGGTCCATTTCCACAGCGTACCCTCCATTGAACAAACGATTGAACACTTCTCCTGTACTTAGCAGGCTAAGATCGTTAAAATTCAGGGGCGGTCATATGACTCCGTAGCAGTAACTTAAGTATATGCCATTCTTAAAAGGTTAGTCCGAAGTTCAGACCAAATAAACTTAAAACGGCTGCTGAACTTTGTAACTTTCCTACGCTAGAAATAATTTCCTGTCCAACATGACAACTTGGCTATGGCCTTCACCTTGGGAATTATTAGCCAATCGCAATTGAGAACTTTTCCAATATATACTTCCGGGTCAAACTTTGCCACGTTACTTTTTTGACAACTTTCGGATTGTCCAGTTGCCGAGTGTGTTGTCGTCAAATATGAAGTGGCATAAATTCATCGCTGTAGCTATGACCATATGTTTATTTTACGGACACTCGTTTGCAGACGAAGAGGGCAGTGTGGAAGTCGAAGAAAAAACACAAGAAAATCCAGAACCTGCTAAAATTCAGACTGAAGAAGATGCCTTTGATCCAATGGAAGGAAAGTTAAAAATCGATGTTGTTTATCGACCAGAAGACTGTCCCGAGAAGACCACGTTTGGTCACGTACTGCACATGAAATATGCGGGATATCTTAAAGATGGAACAAAATTTGATTCTAGGTAACCTGGTGACGCAATGCTTTTGAAATTAGTGTTGTTATAGTGTTGTATGTCTCGGCTCTGGTCGTCGGGTATAGCACAGCAGTGTCTGGTTTTGAGAACCAGACGATTACTGAAAAACGTGCACATATTTCAGTGAATGAAACTGGTTCTCAAAATCAGGAACTGTTACATCCGACCAGTGCCGAGACAGACCCCAGAAGAGACAGCATAGTCATTCCATAGTCATTCCATAGTCATTTCATATGCCAGAATCACGGTGAATTATGCCTCACACTGATTAAACCATCACATTCATGTTGCTATAACTGCCTTTGTTAATAGAGGGGGACCTTAGCTGTTCATGTATTTAAGTCTTACCAGCTTGAACAAATACTCCCACAATGAAACCTTTTTCAAACAGTCTTGACTTCATTATTCAAGCCCAATTACATCCACAATCACCACTTTTACACAGCTTGCGCCTGGGGATATGATGCCTTATCCCCAGTCACGAGCTGTGTGGGTTTCATTTCAAATGTAGTGCTCAACCTAACACTAAATGGTGACGATTTTGGAAGTAAAATTGTTTAAAAATGTACAATTTCACGCGGGTCTGGTATTATCAGTTTGGGAAGTAAGTCATGTAAAATTTAGTATTTTTATGGCGGCCCAATGTAGTTTATGAAACCTGCACAAGGAGGCATTCGCATTGATATATTTGTCGTCATTTTACTTTTTAGCGATGACAGGAACCAGTTGTTTATCTTTGAGCTGGGCGCTGGTCAGGCAATCCAAGGGTGGGAGCAGGGTCTGCATGATATGTGCGTGGGAGAAAAGAGGAAACTAGTGATACCTCCGCACCTGGCTTATGGAGATAGGGGAGTAGGTGAGTGTGCTGAAGTTGCCTTGTGTATAGAGTTGAGTGAACGGCTATGCTAATGCCCTGACATACCTGGACAGAGAGTGTCAGCATGAACAATTTGGTTGCTTTATCCAATCATTTTCAAAAGTTGAGGTGCATACACGGGCATGGGTATTAACTCGAATGTTCACAGTGCAGTTTGCTGAAGGCAAAGATCTCCGACAATACTTTCTGAGTTGTGCTGTTCAAGTTTTGTAATGAATCACACTTTGGCATGCTTGAGGCTATCATCTGCAAATTCAAAAGTTTGAATCCTGGTCCAGGCTAGGCTTTGTCCTTTAGACAAGAATTAGCTTGAATTTTCTCTTGTTTCCCTGTAAAATCTCCGTTTCATTAGTTTTGAAAGTATGCCTGGTTATAATAAGGGAGATAAGTTACCTAGCTTTGGGTACCCATGGCTTGTCAGTATCTTTGGGTACCCATGGCTTGCCAGTATCTTTGGGTACCCATGGCTTGTCAGTATCTTTGGGTACCCATAGCTTGTCAGTATCTTTGGGTATCCATGGATTGTCAGTATCTTGAAAATGGTGGAATTATGTTGTGTAATTATTCAACCTTCTGTTACCAAAGTTTCGATGAATTATGTTCTTAACTTGATCGTCTGAATCTTGCTTGTTGAATGCAATATTCCAAGCAGATGTGTTATGCTATTTGTAAAGCATGTGATATGTTTCATCAGCTGGTGTAATCCCACCCAACTCTACACTGTATATGGACGTGGAGTTGAAGGAGATCCGTGAGGGGAAGGGAGAGGACAAGAGGACCCCCCAGCTGTTTGAGGCAATCGATGAAGATAAGAATGGTGAACTGACTCAGGATGAGGTGAGTCTTCGCCCCACTGTGTCACCACTGGTCCAGTCTGGTCATTGGGTTGCAGTCAAAGCATATTTTTTTCTATACACATTGAATTTATCATTAGCCCAAGCAAAGGATCTGGACAATGACTCCAACAATTCTAATACTTGAACCACCTAACCTCAGGCTACTCGACTGTAATTATACGGGGGGCGAGGCTGAAAAGTTTGGGTACCAACTTGGAAGCTTGAGCTTGAGTTGTGCTATGCAAAATCTATTTTTGTTAAAATTTTCAGAGCAAAAATATTTGCCTTTGTCTGTTTTTCATTTTGTTTGTTTTCTTTCCCCATAACTTTGAATTGTCGACTTGTTCAAAAACAATTCAATGAATTTGTAAATGATTGAGCTTATAATGATTATGTTGCTCAGATTAATTTCAAAAAGGATATTTGAGTTTCACTCCACAGTTAACACATATCACACGTGGCCCAATATAACTGAACCACGTACTTTCTTCTAATAGCTTTTATGTCCTGTTGTCATGGTTACGCATGTTTGTTTCATTGGTTACCTTTCATTTACCCATCATCTTTGCACCTGATGCATTTAGTGGGCACAGGTGTTGGTATAAATAGTCACCTCAAGTCGCTATTTAACACACATGTTTTTAACCGTCTGTTGCATAATTGGTAATAAATAATCTTTTATGTTTTATCATTTGTTTGTCACTAACTGGACAACAGGACGTATCAGTAATTTATTGTAAAATGAACTGAGCACAAGCAAAGTTTTGTTTTTCAAAACCTTTCAGACCCATAGACGACTCTATCTCAGGAAAACCCCCCTGAAAGAAAATTTCATTTTTAAGGATTAATGCAATATGAACTAAGTATAGTTAACTGATCATATTAAATATTACAAATTGGATTTATTTTGCTGCTGTATTGGTATTTTTGTGCCTCATCAACATTGCGTGGTCCTATCAGTACTCAGTCGATTGTCCGTCCGTCATTACTTTTATTTGTTTGCTGATTGTCTCGTGATGATGCAATTTGGCAAAAAGTTGCTTGGTGGGGATACCCGTTGATTTACTCTGACACCCCCTATTGGCTGTTTAAGTTTTCAGTGGGCAACTAATTCCTTGCCCGTCAGTTCTTGGCGAAATGACTACAGATTTCACCGAGAGTTGATACAGAGGTGTGTGATGGAATTATGCTTAATTAACATGCCTAGACGCACAGTCCTGGTGCAGTATTGAGTGCATTTCAACCACTTGCGGTGCTCTTGTTAGTTTGTCTGTATACTTTTATCGTTACACAGAACACGTTATCATCCATCCAGATGGATAACTGAGTCTAAAATACAGTGGCAGATCTACGATTTCAGTAAGGGGGGGGTTTAAGATTCGAGAGAATCCGAAGCGCGTAGCGCCGAGGAGAAGAAAGGTCGCGAGAAGGTTTCCCTCCTCCCGTGTAAGATTTTTGGGGATTTTTAGTAGCTAATTTCGTTTTTCTGGCGATTTTTTTTCCAGTTTTTATTTTTGATCCTGTCCCGAGGGGGGGGTTTAAACCCCCTGAACCCCCCCTGTAGATCCGCCTCTGAAATATGATCAATCACAACTTGCAGCACTTATTGTGTAGTAAGTTGTCGAAGTAGTGATTAATATTTTTTACATCTTGTTATTGTGTGGTGCACAATTAATTCCAGTCAATCATGTGGTGATCCACTGCGTGTGAGGTTATGGCACAGAGTTGACCTCATGAACTGACCAATAGGAATCTAGTGCCCAAGTCAGTTGACAACGAGAACTTGTCTGTGTTTCAGGTGTCAAAATACATAAAGGCGAGTGCAGGTGATGATGAACAGTTTGAAGCAGACGATCACGACACGCTGGTCAGTGAAATCTTCCAAAGTGAAGACAAAGATAAAGATGGCGTGATAACGTTTGAAGAATTCTCAGGACCAAAGCACGATGAGCTATAGACGATGTAGACTTTAGTATCATTTATAACAAATTAATAATTTTGCTAGTATTGTACGATAGCAAGTTGTATTAATGTAGTACATATTCAAATGATTTCGATCAAGCTAGTTCGCATTATTGACAAAATGTTGTTTGGCGTTTGAGATTGTCATTAGCCTTGTACGTGTGACCTGTGAAGCTGTTACTAGCTTTATACATTTGACATTTTGTTCAGTGATTTCGTGCTACGGTGCATATTAGCACGTTCTCATAGCTTTAACATGGAGGACTCAGTAGTGATTACAAGTATCACACGATGGTGTGAAGAGTTTATCAACAGCCAATAACGTGCTTGTTTTACAACATTCTATAGCAATGTAATGTTGCCAATAAATGAATGATTGAATTTATCAGCACTGCACTATGTCAATAGAATTGCATGTTCGCTACCTGGACTATTCATTACCTAAAAGTTAATCGAGTTTGGTACGATTTTGAGAACTAGAAATGTTGCGAGGCGGACATTCACGAAGATGGCAGCACTTTTAACGAAGTCTTGATCGTATGAAATAGGGTGGGAACTAAGCTGAGCATGCGTGTTTAAAAGTGAACATTTGGAAATTTCAGGGTTGGAGTTGTCAAGCGGAACATTGGTGTTCATCTGGTCGAGCATGGTAGTTCTGTGCCTGTACACCAAGACATAGTTCCTAGTCCGTATTTACTGGCTTGAACTAGGTAATCCAGCCATTAACTATGATAGCTGATGGGTTCACTATGGTTCAAATGTTTATACTGTAGCTTTACAGTGACTGCTTTACATGTTGAACATCCCTCTGCTGTTGTACAATTACATGCTTGTTTAAGCATACCGGTGCTATCCTAACCAATGAGTTTACCAAAAATGCTCCCGTGCCATTTCTTAGGTATTGTGATATTTTCCCACTGCCGAGCATATTATGAAGTAGTATTCAGTAGCTAGTAACACAAACTTCTATTAGTGAGTTGAATGCAGTGCTTTTGAAACATGGCTTATTCACTAGTGTTTAATCTTTACAAGTTTTACCGGTTGATATTAAAATGTTGTGGATACTCTGATGACTAATATGTTTTGTGACTCATTTTACAATTTCTTGAAATAAAGATTCACATACCATTGATATTTCAATATTGTATTGCTGCAGACTTATAGACTATAGATGGAAAAGGTACGTGTACGTGTAGGTCAAGAGATTTTTTGAGAGTAGTTTTCATGAACAATGCCCAGATGTGATCTTCAAATATCAGTTAAAAATACGGTTAAAAATGGTCGTCATTCATCATCGTCTCTTGTGATAAGGGTAAAGAATGAGAGAAGTTACTTACTAGGGGACGTTAAGTTACAATAAGCATAATATTTCAAGCCTGCAGCTCAGGCCCTTGATCACATGACTGATCTTCCCGCTGTTGTAGAACCGTAACACCTTGTCGTAAATGGAAGTTTGCATTCCACGGTCACGCTTAAGTGAGGGGTTACACTGTTTAAATAAATGTAAATGGCCTCTTTGATCTTACGGGAGTAAGACCTCTGAAAGAGCCAGTAGTGATTTATCCATTGATATCTTCCAAGTCAGAAGTTAATTTTTTGTTATTGACCATGCATAAATGTTCACATGCTCACATTTGATGTGTCAATACCAAATATTGAACACCTGATGGATTCAAAGGCACATTTTCTTTTGATCACTAAATCTAAACTTATATTGTCTTCATCACTCTTACAACAACCTATTACAGAGACTAATAAGTGTAAAAATATAGATATTAATTACATTACGTATGTACAACAACTAAAGCATGATACAGTCACTGTTGACCAACCACTTTTAAACAATCTTCAATATTTCCAAACGTGCCGATCAGTGAGTTGAGTGCATTCTGGCTCTTGACGCAGTCAACTTCATGGCAGAAAATTAAGGACAGGAAGACAGTTTTACCATATCCCCAAAGGCAATAAAGTTATTACATTTTTTGAACTTGTTCAAGAAATTTCAAACAATGGCTTACTCGTTGAAAATTACGACTCATTCAACTGGCTCTATAGTGTTAATGTTGAGATTTGATTCACTCAAATTCAAAATGATTCTGATTCAGGATATGACTCAATTGTAATGTCAGACATGAGACGAGGTATGTACCGAGGCCAGCAGGGTATGATTTTCAACAAAACGCTTCATTGACCATTGAAAAGTGTTTTTTTTTCACCTAAAATCTCTACCCAAGTGAATACCTGCCTCAACATGGGATTTCAAAATTTTTCAATGTCTCATATCAAATGTGTGTGCATCTAACTCTGAAAGAGTCATAACAATCCACCAACAAATGGCAATTTTAGAGCATGCTACATGATTGCACCCTATGTTATAATACAAGTACCCTCAACACTTATTTATCTCTGGGAATTGCAGTTCTCAGTAACTTTGCAGTTAGAGTTAACATTGCATGGGTTGTTCTGCTTATCAATACTGTATTCCATGCCAAGTAACAAGGCAGCCTCCAGGGTTGGCTAACTGCTAAGCCAAGCCGAATAACACATCCCTTGTGGGAGCGGATGAAAAGGTTTAAACTAGCACAAAAATGCAGATACTAGTTAACACTGAAAGTATTCAGGCAAGGTGTTATGTTGTGAATGGGATCAGTCCAGATTGATTCTCATAGTAGTCATGAACGCAAACGAAGGGAGAGTTCACCGGAAAGTTAGCAACTAATAGTAGATACTGTTCTGTTACTGGGATTGAGCAGTCATTACTAGTAAAAGCATTAAAGGATGTATTTGCATGCTCCTAACTATGCTAATGTATAGCAGGAACTAAACCACAATGCTATTTGAACATCATCTACCGTAAACAAAGTGCAGTTGTATTCATTGACAATTTGTAAAATTTAATGTGAAAACAAAAAATTCTGCAAATAGGTGACCTTTGCACCTTGGGGGCTCACATAGCCCGCATCACGCAGTGTTATTCCCCAACACCACGTCGCGATACTTACTGGACACAGTTGAGTGATTTACAGCTGATCACTTTAGATACAAAACTCGTTCTTAATAACATTTGGCAAATTTCAACCTACTTCATATTCTCATCGTCGCAATACGTGGTGTTACTAACTAATTTAACCAAGCAAACACAGAAATAAGGAAAAGTGTGCAAGTTCCACTTTAAATGGTACGAGCCGTTGTGAAGGAGAAACATTGTTTTGTTTTTACTTATTTTTGGCATGCACTGTACAAAGTTTTAATCGGACAGGCCAGCACATATTTCCTCTACTGCTTAATACGAGTAAAATGTCAGTGATGAGAAGCCATCATAAAATATCAAGTAAACATGCTCAAAGCTGTGACACCATAGTGGGGTTAAAGTGTTAGCTTCCTAATACTGAGATATTTTGGCAGTATTTCCCTACTATAGACAGAGTCATAGTTGCAGGTAGCACATGTATAACATCATACAACTAGTGTATACTTGAATAGAGAGTGAACCCAAACAGGTCACAACATCTTTATACACAACTGACACATCCTGTGACGGTACCCCACAGTACACCACATACTCTACAGCAGTTTTCATAAATAGTTGATGTCTGAATTCTCATGACTCGTCGAATATCGAAGAATTTCTTAGTGCAAAAATATTTTGGCCAGACAAGATTTAAAAAACTTCATTATTTCACTTTCATGAAAACCTCTGTATACTACAGATCGTCATTTTTCATCCTTAATTTGTCCACTTGACCTCTGCAATGATGCTTTAGTAACAAAATTGCCAGTAGTTCACAATTGACAAATTTCTTTTAACTTCATTGAATTAATGATGAAAACACAGAAGATGAGTAGATTTTAACAGATCAAAGTCAGACGCTAAAAGATTATGTCAACTTGTTTTTTTGAAAACCACTGTGCACGCCGGGAAGACCTCCAGTGGGGTACACACCACTGATAGGAGACCAAATGTAGATAATACAGAGATCAAGTCCGTCTCCACACAGTTTGATGCCAGAACTCTTGGTCACTATGGCAACAGCAGTTCTTTGAGAAACATCAACAGTTGTGACTCCATCGTTTGGTCTTTAGGCATCTTCTTGGAGATGGAACTCTAAATAACAACACAACACAGTAACTGGACAAATAAAAAGCAACTCTGGTATTTTAAACTTAAAAATCACAGTTTCCAACAACATATGAAGAACAATTTATTTCCATCCCTCCTCAGAACCTAAACAATGAGAGGGGATCTCATCTAGCATCAATCATAACAGTGAAGAAAAATTGAAACATGTTTAGAGAGCAAAGAAGACATAACTAGGTAACTGGAGAGACTGAAATTTCTGGGTGAACATTTCTGCATGCCCAACCTCAAACCTCATTAACAAAATTTTACTGTGCGTCACTCACTGCATGGCATTCCATCAGATTCTAAATGGATCAACTCGTACGAGGTATTACATAGGACTATACTTTCAATTTGTCAAAGTGTACCTCTGCTACATTGGGCTATACTTTCAATTTGTCAAAGTATGTGTACGTCTGCTACATTGGGCTATGCTTTCAATTTGTCAATGTAAGTGTATGTCTGTTACATTGGACTATACCTTCAATTTGTCAAAGTATGTGTACGTCTGCTGCCAGATGTGCTTGAAGTTAATTAGGTCAGGAGACCCACTGTAGAATTCCATCAACCATGTCTGAAATGCAAACAAAATCAGTCTCACGATACGTATATAGCATTCTACTGATAACTTCACTACCAGTCTCAGAATGGAAGTAATTTAGAACAATTCAGTAAATTTGTGAGTTCTGAGACATTATATACATTTCAAAGTTGGGGTATGTATTAATCTATGAAACTTTCATGTTGACTATTTCAATAATAAACACAATTAAAATTTCAGAATGACATTAAGATGCATTACTATGGTTACAGAAAAATCTCACCAATGTACGACACAATATGGCCGACAATTTTATTTCCTCATTTCTCGATAAAAGACACTAAGTAACAGCGAAAGAACGATTTGTCATGTTCAGATTCTGTAGTATAGATACAAACAGAAAATACTTTGAAAAAATACAGCCATTTTCAGAAATGTTAAGACCTTAGAAGATGAAAAAAGGGCCATTTGACAATTACTGACTTCGGTGGAAAAAGATATCTCAACTCGTCAACTAACATCACAGGTGTGTGTCATGACCAATTCCACTCTATTTATAACAAAAATGATGACCATATAGGTGCACGGTGAACTTAGATCAAGCTTGTACGTTAACACACGCCTACACACGAACTTGGCTGGACAGGTGTAAATGCATGCAAAACGACGAGTGGTGCTAGGGTGGTAATAGTCCTGCTGTACCTGCAGAAATGCATGTATTCAAATAATCACACGCTACCCCTTAACCCACTGCCACCACTTGCTAATAAACTTTCCACTCTCACTCTATTCAGGTATTAATAAGAGAAGTCTATACTCACTAGCGCCACCTAGTTAATGTGAAGTCTCAAACAACATGCTGGTGAGAGATACACGGTTACAGCAACATTCTGTATGACTAGCTTAAATTCTACATTAAATATATAGACGCTGAGGTTGGCCAGTAATGAAATAAATCAAATGAAAACACTCAGAAAAATCAGAAACCCCAACTGGGAATCGAACCACAGGTCTCTAGATTGCCGGTCTAGTGCTCTTACAACTGAGCTACTGAGGACCCGATATCTGTGCAATTACTGTTTACAGCCAACTGTTAAGTCATACAACCCATGAGTGGCGTTTCGCCTTTTTCACACGGGATTTAGACAATTATATATACAATCAGCAATTTACCAGTATGTGTTAATTAGATATAGTAAATAATAGATGCTGAGGTTGGCCAGTAATGAAATATATCAAATAAACACTGTATGACTTAACAGTTGGCTGTAAACAGTAATTGCACAGATATCGGGTCCTCAGTAGCTCAGTGGTGAGAGCACTAGACCGGCAATCTAGAGACCTGTGGTTCGATTCCCAGTTGGGGTTCCTGATTTTTCTGTGTTTATTTGATATATTAAATTCTACAAACCATCTCATTCAGAACATCTTGAGTCAAGAACACATCCTGGACAGTGTTGAAGGTCATAGCCATTGGCATCCCATGTTCGTTGGGTTTATCCTCAGGAGGCGGGGCTACCCAGAATGCCCTCACATCAGATTCACGTCGGGAATGGGACACATATGGAGCTAAAATGAAATCAACCCAAGAAAAATCAAGCAACAAAATACATTTTTAAAAAGGTAACCCCTCCCCTCACAGCAACTGCAAAGCAGTTCTCGCTAACCGCAGGATTTCATGACATTAAGTCTTTTCGCCCAAGCAGGATTGCCATTTTTCAGCAATACAACTTCCTTTTTACCAGTACATTTTTTCTCACGAACCACATTCTGCTCTGACACCAGAGAACTGCTCGCACCCTAAACAGCATACATACAAACATTTCAAGGACTTCAAAATTAGATGCATTGAAACTTACATCAATATTTAGGGCTCCCGACCATCAGGGGAAAGGCGGGGGGAGGGGAATGCAAACTTTGGGCACCAAAGAACAGTGACCTTGACCATTACAGTTGGTTGAACCATTATCCCACTTTTGTAACAAAGAAAAGACTATCGTTGACTTTGACATGTGCCATATGCTCCATTTTTAGCATCATCTTTCGGGAGATAATGACTTCTCTGAAGCAAAAGTTGCTAAAAATTCAGTTTAATAAAGATAAATATTTAACATTATAACAAAGTAAAACCAATCCAGAATTTGTTGTGAATGAAGCGCAACATTGCAGGAACTGTTGATCGAAGAAATGGCACAAAAAGAAATTGGCCAAAAGGTGGTACTCTACTTCATGGCACTGAAAGCCAATACATATTATTGCTCCACAAATTTAGCAGCCGAAAAATGGAATAACGGCATTTTTCTCAACCGTAACCTATTTGCTTAAGTCAAGAAACAGAGAGTAGTTTTCAATGATAATGATTCCATTTTGCAAATTTTGCAAATGAAATGGCTCTCAAAGCTTAAAGACTACAAGAATAATACTAACAAAGAATCAAAGCCAGGCAAGGTTTGTAGCTGATTCCTGCCCCCCTCAGCTGATAGCTCATTTGGCTCTCAATATCTCGAAGGCTTGGCTCAGCCACTTTCTTTGGATGACTGTGGTACCAGCCTACTAACACTAGGCGGCGTTGCTGCATATTATATTGCACCTGAAACATAAACAGCGGGACATAATTGGGACACCCAATCAAAAAATGATTTATTTCACCTCAACCAAGATTTTGTGTATCTCAAATTTTCATCTTCCAAAGATTTAAAATATGTTCACTAACTAGCAAACACTATCACACTTTTTACTGCGAACAGAATTAAATTCGTGGTTTACAAAATTATGCTTTGGTAATTTTGGCAATACATCTACAGCAGCAAACTCTACGAAACCCTAGATACCAAACTCAGCCTAAACAGTTTGTTTGAGTTGAGCAATAAGTCTACAATTGCAAACATTTTCTAGCTAACTCGACTAAAAGTAGAGTACAGTCAGGTTTGCAAACAAAAATCTTGCAAGTGTAGACCGAGCTTACCCTTGCATTCTGCTCTTGATGACCTTTTACACATACATTGTATACTAGTGGAGAATATGAATATTCTCAACAAGGCCTATTTATTACCTCCATGTCTGTGAGATTAGCATTTTCCTTGTCACCCAAGCGACATCTGCAGGGAAAGGCTTGCTCTACACTGAGACCTAGACAAGACAGAAATGTACTGCAATTTCACCTGAATCCGGCAAAAGTAAGCGAGTCTTTCAAATTGTAGAAGCTAACATCCATGTGTGACAGGCTATCAAAAACAACACTTCCATGGAAGTTTTGATCATATGAATGGCAGGTGTCCATTAAGTGGAGCATGGAGTGCTTAAAAGACATTGCATATCACGTGGGTAGGTATGAAGCTGAGCTAGAGCCCAAGCCCTGATGAGTCCAGTGAACGATATGTTGATTCAACTTGTTGTCACTGTGGACAGCTTCACCGGAGGCACACCAAAGAGAAATGCTAGCTATGATTAGAGCAGTAAACTAGAGAATATTAACTATGAAAATAAGAACATGTATGTGGTTTGCCTAGGCTGGACAAAGGTGAATGAAACAGTACGTTAAGTAAAAAGGATTGAGGGGATATAATCACTATCATATCACCACCACTGGAGCATAATTATAGCTGCGTCTCAGTTTTATTTTACTTCATTCCTCAGTACAAACTACTGCTCACAGAGGAACCAAAGGGAATATCCTTGTTTAATAAACACAACTTGACCAAACTGTAGTTACTTGATACTTACGTTGGTTGGCAGCATCCCACTTGCCACCCAAGTATCCAACCACTTCACTACTAGTCACATGACAATGGAAGTCCTACAACCCAAAACGCGTATTAAATGATGTTATATAAACACTGTTTATACATAAACATCCTAACTTGGTATCAGCAAAAACTGCTGTGAAGTTACAGCTGAAATGAATGCTTTAATGTTCCACCACTTACTAGTATTAACTAGGTCCATGCGTGCACCCAGCCTTCAATATGGGGGGGGGCTCGAATTCCTGACAGTGTGGACCTTTTGATAACAAAAAAGCGGGCGGACTAAAAAAAACAACAAAAAAACGGGAGCACCACCGTGAATTGCGCGTTTGCGCATGTTTAGTGGACTTTTGCCTCAATTTCTCAGACCTTTTGTCTCTCAGAGGCGGACGTTTTTGCCCACTTCGCCAAACGGGGGGGGNNNNCCCCCCCCCCCTGGGTGCACGTATGAGGTCTCAACTCAGCTCAGGAGTAACTTAAAGGTTTATAACAATTGATAGTTCATGATAACTTGGCTCAAGACGAGGTTTGGTACATCAATTGACACGCCGTGGCAAATCAACATATTTGAGCATGATGCAGTCACAGTCACGAGCCTATGACTCAATTAGCTACAATTACAAAGGGGCGAATGACATATTTCATAGAACACAGATTAACAACAACTTAATAGTTGATGCACACAGGTTTGGTTAGCACGGCAGCTAAGATTAAACAGAATTTTGTGAAGAATTTTTATGCTCTACGTCAAAACAAATCATGACATTTGACCTGGGTACAAATTATTCCAAAGCCAACTGTTGCTGCATCCTCTTAACAATAATTGTGCATCAGATTTTATGGGACTCCCAGTTAATTTTTCCAGTATTGTTAAGGAGTCCAAGAGCACTATTTGCACCCAGATCTAAGGTCATGATTCGTTTCAATGTATAAAATGTGAGAAACTCGGTTTAATTTGAATTTCAGTCGTCTTATTCGCCAAACCCTGGCGCATGAACTTCAAACAGCCACAGTGCCTTTAAATGGTGTGTTCCACATAACAGTCAGGTAAACAATATTCAAAATGAGACAGTTACTGTGACAGTCCTCAATGAAACACATTAGACACAGTTTGAAACTTGACTGCCCGTTGTAGAAGGTATATTTATAATTACTTGATCATACAATTACTTGACCAAGTGTGAGAAGAACCTCTGCTATCAGGTTTAAACAAAGTCAATCTATCTTAGAATCCATCTATCTATTAGTTGTAGAAGGTATAATTAGTTATTAATCAACCATTAGCGTTACTTCTTGTATTTGTTAATTTCATTAACACTGTGTACAGAACAAGTAAATATGCACGTCATAAATAGACTCGCATTATCTTAACATGTAACCCAATCTAGCTATCTGTGCTATAGCAAGAGTTAAAATCAAGTAAATGTTGAGAGAGAGAGTGAGAACATTCAATTTGGTACAACAAGAGCAAAGTAGAATGTCTCAATAGCAAGGTAAGCATGAGTAGATACTGCCAAGTTTACCACTTAGCAAAGTTTACCACTTAGCACACCCTTAATATAGCAACATTACTTACCATGAGTAAAAGACAGTTGGAAGTTATGGATATTGTAAAGGGCTGGATGGAACCTTTAGAGGCAAAGGGAACACACTCTACCAATATATCAGGGCTGAAACAAAAACGCACCATCAGTTTTTGCATGGAATGTATTATTTAGAATAAACAAAAATCTGTGTTGTTTTTGTATTCAAATTAAATTAGACAAGCCACCATAAAATATACACAAGATGAAAGTGGTATGTATTCCTGTCAACCACTATGTTCCAAAATAAAAGTAAATGAAATGGCAAACACTTTCGTGTCAAAGAGACAGTGAAATGTAGGGGGGGGGGGGAATTTTAAAGAGTTTTCTCATAACTTTAGTCAAAATTCAAAAACTGATGCAACAAGATGGCAACAGCGTTAACAAAATTTCACTAAATAACATTTTGAAGGCTACAGTTGAAATGACAGCTTAATGATTAAACAATAATTGCAGGAGGTCTGGTACACGTTGTAACAGATGTGTGCAGACACTGCATGGGGGCCCACAGCACTGATCACCTGCAACCATTTTTGTGATTACTACAACATACATGTATACAGTTAAAACACAAGATTGACAAACCTAACAGTTCCCCGGGATCCTAACGAGGAATGTTTGACCACCACACTGCTACTGGTTAACTGGTCCCTCTTAACCTCTGTTTCCACCTTTTTGGTCTTGGACATGCTCAGATCGAGCACTTCATAAACACAGTTGTCATTGGAGGTGTCAAGGTTTCTGTAAAATAATAATTTCAATCATTCATTATTTCAGTACGTTTCCAGTTGTAATGAAACGGACATTCAGGAAAAGGCAACAGTAAAATCTGACTAATTCAAAGCACAATATGATGAATGTGTGAAATATATGTTTTCTTCATTTTTTCAAAAAAGGTGGTACCAAATTAAATACTTTACCCTTTTCAAGTTCAGTAGTAATGTAGCTGTCATCAGACAATATTTTGAGAAACTCATCAAAGTTACAAACTGAATGCAAATGGAAAAAATGGCACATTTGGCTTTATCTTTGTCTGAAGTTTGAGAGATTTATGGAAAGCACTAAATTTGGCGAAATTGAGTATCATGCTGGATAACAGTGAGATCTCGTTTACAAACAAATTACATATAATATAAACTCGCTTCAACTATCAAAATGGTTGTAATTGAAGATCATTAGATGTCCACTGGGAAAGGTGAATTCTAGTTCACATAACTGGTACAGTACAAAATGCCTTTTTATTAAAAAATCACCCATCAGTGAGTTACAATCATGGTCAATTCCACTTACACTCAACCGTCTTAGCATGGAATAGCACATGTGCTCAGTTGTCATGACACGAATAACTGGACAGTTTGTCTGTATTCTTTTGGCTTGTAGTCTACTTGACAGTATAAGATGACATTACATTTGTCTTACACTAACTCAATTCAACTCACTAAGACTCTTAAGTTCCCTCCACTGAAGCTTAGTTGATGTCTATCTATGAACGACAGATCTAAAACTGAGCCAGTCAAATTTAGTAGACTCGAAAATTGAAGTTTTCTCGAAGTGTGCCACAAGGACGGGCAATTTCTTTAATCAAGTTTCGAGCACTGTGCAAAGGCCGTAAAGTCCCATACTGACTTACAAGTCTGTGGTCGGTGTCTGTTGATTCTCCTGGGACTTAGGCTTGGTGTCTTGTGGTTCTGGTGTGTCTTCATGTTGACCGTTATGACTAGCAGGGGAGGGACTGTGATCACTCATGGCTGGGGACTGAAATGTTATGGAGAGTTGAACAGTCCCCACTGTGCGTGAACTTAGAATCCAGCTTAATCTCAAGATTAAGCGGAAGTGAGTGTTGCGTGAACTTAGAATTGAATATTCTTTAAGGCAAAAAGGTGAAATTTTTGTTCGGTGAAAATAATTTTTGAAATTATTGGCCTCGCAATCGACCATTTTCTCCTTTACCGTAACTCGTGTCGCTGAACCGGAGGAATATGTGAATGGCTAAATCAATTATTGTTTGGTGAAACTGATTGCCCGTAGTTGAAAAGGTTGGTTAAAACTGACATTTCAAATGTAACTTTATTTTAAATTAGTGCAGTGCAAACTTTTATGAACATAAACGGGATTATTTGAGTGAGCTTGTAAAGTGGCCTCGCGTACTCCAAGTTCACGCAACACTCGCTTCCGCTTAATCTTGAGATTAAGCAGGATTCCAAGTTCACGTACAGCAAAGCCACTCAGGTAAATAGTGGCTTTAAACTGAAGCCCAGCTCACAGTCCGACCATAGGTGCACTTCATGTCTCAGTCTACTGTAGCTTAATGCCAGATGATGGAAACATGACCATCCAAAGAACACAATACCGAGTGACATTAGCTGAATGTATAAGTGAGAGCCACGAGTAATTATTAATAATTCTTACATATATTATATCTACACACTGACCTATAACAACACAGTTTACTGATTGTGCTTTAGACTGACCAAGGACCTGCTTTGTGGACCTTAAGGGGACGCCCCTCTTGCTTGCCTACCCTGCATAGCTCTCATTCGTTCATTGGACAGAGTCTCACGGCTGAATCATGTGACGCCCATAGCTTAGTGGATGATTTGTGAAAATAAGCACAAGTTTTGTAGAATCCTTTAATCTTGATCATGAAAAACATCGCCTAAGAAAATCATCTCTTAGTCTCCCTACTCATACAAACAATTGGTCATTGCTATATATAGTGAAAATTATGATTATACACTCGGGCTTCCTTAAGAATGCTTGGCAACATTTCATCTGCCAGGAAATATCTGTTGGATTCATTCTCGAAAATTTCCAACAGATGTCGTACAGGCTTGATAAAGTCAGAAGTGGCTGACAAAACCTTGTCAATTATTATCAAATAGCTGCAGTCTAAATTCATGATAATTTTCACCATATTCTTAATTATTGCATGACTTATAATTACCATCAGTGTGTTTGCTCATAGTTAACTTTTGCAAGTACTGACTGGCTTCAACATGAAATCTCCACTGTGACCCCGATATGTAGTATGCATCACTTACATTGGTAATGCTAGAGTACAGTCCTGTAGCCTCTCTCTGTTTCTTAAACCACATGGACTTCCAAATGTCCAGCTTTTTACCTTTGTACTTTACCTAAAAGCAGTTTAGACAACATCCAAATTACCATCATTTATTTTTTTAAACAAAGCACACGATACTGTCAAATATAACATCGCCGCACTACAATACAATTTTTAGAGTTATCGTGCCTAAAATCAACAAGTTTTTATTAAATTTATACATAAATTAATCCTTATATGTACATGATCTCAACATACATGTTACAAAAGATAACTGTTGCGCATATTCACACTAATAATCTTAATGGAAACCACTAATTAATGAGCATGTCTGGCACATGCAAACACTATAGGATATAAACAGGAGTTACCAAAAGCGGCAAACTAAATAGTTTAGCAGGAATACTTTAAATGGACAAAGTCACTGATACTTTTTCTACATGTTGAAACAAATGAAATTCAATGTAAACTGATGGTGAGTAAAAAATTGGAAATATTTAATGGAGAAAATAAATCACTTTTTCAAGGTCCCAGTGTATCAATTGAGCCCTCGAGATGGCAAAAACGCCTGCTTGAAAATAGGATTGACAAAATATCCAGCACTCATACTTCCAGATTTGGACTCATAAAAAGTGATTTTTTTTCGAGCATGTAGTCGCTTATGTCAGGCTTTGCAATTAACATTTTCAGAGTCTCTTATCAAAGTGACAATCCTAAATTGAAGAAAAACAAAACATTATGAGTATGACAAGGAAGACATACCGATGCCCACCCACAGCCCGACTTCTTCTCAGGTTTCACTTGCTGTTTACAGAATATCGCCCATGAACTTGGAGAGGTAAATATCTGACCACTGTCCAGACAGTTGATGCGTCCATCCTTCATCAAGTCAGCAGTGAAGGTCTTACCCTGAGGGTTAATGAGGTCACATTTAAAACCTTTAACCNGGCACAGTTCTGTCATGGATTAGCAGAGTGTGGCACAGTTCTGTCATGGATTAGCAGAGTGTGGCACAGTTCTGTCATGGATTAGCAGAGTGTGGCACAGTTCTGTCATGGATTAGCAGAGTGTGGCACAGTTCTGTCATGGATTAGCAGAGTGTGGCACAGTTCTGTCATGGATTAGCAGAGTGTGGCACAGTTCTGTCATGGATTAGCAGAGTGTGGCACAGTTCTGTCATGGATTAGCAGAGTGTGGCACAGTTCTGTCATGGATTAGCAGAGTGTGGCACAGTTCTGTCATGGATTAGCAGAGTGTGGCACAGTTCTGTCATGGATTAGCAGAGTGTGGCACAGTTCTGTCATGGATTAGCAGAGTGTGGCACAGTTCTGTCATGGATTAGCAGAGTGTGGCACAGTTCTGTCATGGATTAGCAGAGTGTGGCACAGTTCTGTCATGGATTAGCAGAGTGTGGCACAGTTCTGTCATGGATTAGCAGAGTGTGGCACAGTTCTGTCATGGATTAGCAGAGTGTGGCACAGTTCTGTCATGGATTAGCAGAGTGTGGCACAGTTCTGTCATGGATTAGCAGAGTGTGGCACAGTTCTGTCAAGGATTAGAAGAGTGTGGCACAGTTCTGCCAAAATCTGTCAAGTTTGAAAACTACTAAATCACAAAGAAGTTGAAAATCACAAATTCAAACAGTCAATAGAAAAAAAAGAATAAGTAAGTGGTACTGCATGCGGACAAAAAAACACACATGGGTTCAAAGAAGTTCTCCGCAAAAGAGAAAGAGCTGGGCTGTCAGTGCAAAATGTCGATGGACTTAAACTACAGAAAACATCTTTTCTGAAAAAATCTATAATTAAATGTTCACAATCTACACTGGCCCATTACTGAATCACTTTAAAGAGCTTTGGAAGGAGACCAATGATTCTCCATCGTGGAATACAGAGCAAGAACAATAATTATGGGATAACAACTCCAATATTGTGCATATAACAAACTCACCATATATTCCACAGTAAGTATTTTCTCGCCAGGGTCAATCAGACCTTCTTGCATTAACATTGCCAAGGTAACACCTCTCCCTGTTATCATCTGGCGCGCCCTTTTGGCTGGTGACTCTTCATCACTTGACGATGACCCTGCTTCAGCTTCCTCTGTGCTCAAGAAAATGTTTCATAATTACAAAATACGGCACAAATTTTTCAGTCACGACACAATAAGGCAGACAGGTGAAATTTCAATTTGTCAAATTTCTCAACAAAATAACTTTTCAGAAAATTTAGGATTCTTTTAGCCTGGTTCTTATCACACAGCTATTACCAAACAACATTTGTAGACATTTTGACCATTTGCAGCAATGTGGTCAGCCTCTAAAGAATAGAAATTTGGCAATTTTTCACATATTCTTGTCCCAAATTTCAGAATTTTTACCGTTAGCATGACTTCTCCCAATTGTGATCCCGCAATAAGACAAAATAAACATTACTGTACCTGATAACTAAATCATTAAAAACAGCAAGCTATACAAAATAAAAATTACTGTTCCTGATAACTAAATCATTAAAAACAGCAAGCTATATACAAAATAAACATTACTATACCTGATAACTAAATCATTAAAAACAGCAAGCTATACAAAATAAAAATTACTGTTCCTGATAACTAAATCATTAAAACAGCAACCTATATATACAAAATAAAAAATTACTGTACCTGATAACTAAATCATTAAATACAACAACCTTATAAAATAATGAGTAAGCTATACAAAACCATTACCAACAGCAAGCTATACTAAAACAGGAATTCATCACAGACATTTTCATAATCCAGCATCTGTGGATGACCTTGACATAATTTTCTTTGAAAACCCCATGTAGTATCGAAAATAATTGTTTAGTTTGCTGCATTTAGAGTAGTTTACAGGAAGTACTTGATAAAACCATGGACTAAATTGTAATTCCCGTTCAAAATCAAGTCACAATGTTTAAAGGACACACATGGGTGGCGTAGCACTGAAGAAAGTGAGGGGCCATAGCCCCCTCAGCCCCCTATGGAGCGCCGCCCATGACATATTCAACTGTTTTACTCTTATGACTGAAAAAGTATGAATAATGAGATTGATTTTAGATTCATCAGACAAAACTACGATTGCTTGACGTCTTGTTATATCATCAATATGCATATTATGTAGATCAACTGCCCTGAATAGTTTGACATATTTTCATTAGGACATATGACCAAAAATTGAAAAATGCACCCAATCTCAACACCACATTTACTATCCCCATTAGATCAACTTCTGCCCAGGGTGGACATGACTATTGGGTCTGTTGCATTGAAGATGTAGACTTGCTTCCGGTGAATCATACGAGCCTCTATTAGCCAATCGCTAAGCTAAGGGGCAATTGTCTATTAGCTGAATCGTTACCACACTCGCTGGTTTTAAGGGGGTTGCTGGTTCGATTCCCGGGTCAGGTAATCTCGCCTATTACTAAGTACATTCAAGACAGGATCATAGGACCAGACACCTTGTTCACTTTTGTGGGTTTTCATATACCTTATATACATAACAAGCCTAGCCCTAGGCAATGACCATCGCCTCTGTTGGCCCGAAGCAGAGGCGATGTAGAGGCTATAGGCGCTCTGTACGCCGGAAGCTTTTCGGCGAATTATGCCTCGCACCGACTAAACCATCAAAGTCACGTTGTTACAAATACCTTTTGCGCATAGAGGAACACCTTAGGAGGTTGTCGATGTGTTTAATTCCTTCCAACTCGAACAAATACTCCCGTTATGAAACTTTTTCTTCGAGCAGTCCCTATTTCAGTTCCCAAAATCGTGAACTCAACTTTTTTATACTGCGCACGCTCCAATTCATGACCTCAATCTTTAAATAGGCCAAAGGTGAGCCATTGCGGTCTTGGCAGTCAAATGTTCGTTTCCAAAATGCCACCACTTATACTTGTCTTTAATTGGCGTTACTTGAAACTGATTGTATTTCAATGAATCATTGTTTGTATTTGATAAAAACAAATGCTGTTGATATGACATTTAATAGTCTTTTTGCACATATTTGACATTTTAATGTTTAACAACACGGCAAATGCACGGCTGGTTCCCGGCAGCACGTACGCGAAGGGCGGGAACTTCAGCTTTCAAAGTTCGCCGGTAGGTCCGCAACTTCTGACCTTCGGCCTGGTTAAAAAAATGAAAAAGTTGAGTTCACGATTTTGGGAACTGAAATAGGGACTGCTCGAAGAAAAAGTTTCATAACGGGAGTATTTGTTCGAGTTGGAAGGAATTAAACACATCGACAACCTCCTAAGGTGTTCCTCTATGCGCAAAAGGTATTTGTAACAACGTGACTTTGATGGTTTAGTCGGTGCGAGGCATAATTCGCCGAAAAGCTTCCGGCGTACAGAGCGCCTATAGCCTCTACATCGCCTCTGCTTCGGGCCAACAGAGGCGATGGTCATTGCCTAGCCTAGCCCAAGCTTTGAAGCCTTGGCTTTCTAGGCCTTGTCCTTGCCACGGCCTTGGCTTGACGTGGCTTGGCAAGGTCAAAGCTGCTGCTGAGTCCAAGGACAAACAGACAGAGCCACCACCTCGACTGGCCATCAAGACGGTGAAACTTCTATTGGCTCCTATTGTTCAAGTTGGATGGAATCAAAGACATCGATGGCCTCCTATGGTATCCCTCTATGAGCAAAAGGTACTAATAACAACGTGACTTTGATGTTTTCATTAGTGCGAGGCATTATTCGCCGAAAAGCTCCAATAGAAGCTCCATGCGCATTTCAACGAATTATGCTTCACGCTAATTAAAAGATCAAAAGTCACATTGTAATAAGTACCTTTTGTGCATACAGGGACACCTTAGGAGGCCGTCTATATCTCCCTTCTATTCTAACTAGATCAAATACTAATGTAAACAAATTTCTTCGAGCAGTCCTTCGTTCAGTTACAAATAGCAACACTGCTGCGCATGCCAGGAGATACCCAGTTAAAAATGGCCAATACTTGTTCGAGTTGCACCGAATCAAAGACATCAACGGCCTCCTAATCCTCAGCCTAAGTACTCCCTCTATGCGCAAAAGGTACTTATAACAACGTGACTTTCACAGCCCTTATTTACGCCACGACCAGTCAAAACCACAGGCGTCCTCAGCTTCTGATCGTCCCCAATACACTACATGACGATCAGAAGCTGAGGACGCCTGTGGTCAAAACGCCCAAAACGGGGAATGGCAAAACGGTGACACTGTCTATAAGACAAGTGGATGGTGGAGGAACGGTCTCAGAGAAAACGAGTACGACCTCAATAAACAACGCTTCACAAGGAGTAAATACCTTTATAACACTCGTCCATCACCGATGCGTTTTGTTCTTAACTTAGACTCCAGAACAATGACACACGGCTTTGTTTTGAAACACTTGTTTATCGCATGTGTTTCCGGTGTCGCGACATTGAATTTCTTCGATTTTGTTAGGCTAACTCACTGGCAATTGATTCTAAGATTACATTGTATTTACTCCATCTTAGTTTAAGTTACAATGCAACTCTATTGGTATTTAATATAAAATAATCGTTTGGCATTTTTTATTGCGCGGAGAACCAGGAAGTGGGCACACGATGATGCCGGAGAAAACTATGGAAGTTGATTTTTCAAGCCTTGAGAAAGAGTTACAAACTCAGGAATTAGATGTAAGTGTTGTTATTTCAGTTTCAATTACATGTAGTTAATCCACAAATATGTGGTTATATTTGCCTTGTCTTGTCTAATCATCTTGGCTTGTAAACTGTAGTTATTTGAAACTGTTGGCTGAGTGTCCTTGACCTTGCCTCCTTGCCGTTGGTTGGCTTGGAGGCCACCAAGCCTTGTTTAGGGACCACGGACTCATCCAGGATTTGAAATGTGGGAGTCCAGGTTCACTAGCTAGGCCTCTAGAAGTACTCACCGGTTAAAGATATAGTTTCACACCAAAACATCTGCTTTTCAAAACATATAATAGCACTGTGTGAATCCGTTGCACAGGTCAATTCTTATTCGCACAGCTTGGTTAATGAGAAAAGCCTGACAGTAATGACCTTATCTGACTTCAGCCAAGTCAATTCTGAGAACAGGCATATGTGGTTACATAACCATCTGTGATGTCAGACTGGGAAGACAGCTGTGTATTGCATTGGCTACAAGCAGTCTACCCTCCGAAATTTTGCTTGCTTCATATATTTCCTTTCAACTCCATTTGTTGGCATGATTAAATTGTATTCACCAAGGAGATATAAAGACTGGTTACAGGTAATCAAGCCTAATACAATATATTGCAGTTTTCATTTTTTACATTTTCAGCAGTGAGTAAAAAGTGCGTCATCTTTTAATTTAACCACGTATATAATTGAAATTTGAGTGGCGTTGGCAATATCAATGACAGAATTACAAGAACACTTGAAATGGAAGTCTTCTGAACATGTTTTTTTTAAATTCATGTGTTAATCTATTGAAATAATAATAAACCCAAGGCATCAAGAAATATTACCTGAAGATGCCAGTGAACATATTTCAGCCGTTCATTACGGCAAGTTAATTCTATCATGCTTTGGTCACTGAGTCATAGAAATCAAAGAACAAATCAGAGGACGATTATGATTTAATCCACAGTTCACATTAAAATCAAGTGATTTCAGTCATAATTATATATTTGGTTTCTACAACAAGAGACTTTCAGTGTAGTTGAAGGTTTCCGCTACTGTACATAAGTCACAACTGAAATAATCTCAGTACAGTAAAGTTTATATGTGATCCAAAATGATCTAATCTTTTACCAAAATAAGTAACTTAGAATGCACAGAACTTTAGAACATTTAAGCAATGCAAACGTTATCCAACAACAAGGTGAATTTACATGATATGAAAGTGGATATGCCTAACTATTACCATGGCGACCAGGTATTTCCTTACATTAGAATTCGACAAGCATAATTTGAAAAAATAAGAAGTTGCATGGAAAAAGGATTGGAGGCTGGAAGCTTCACAATCCAACATGGCCGATTACTCTAATTAAGAGCCTTTACATTTTGGGCCTTGATAACTTGAATTAAGAAAGCAAAAAGTTACAACGCATGTATTGAAGGAACAATTCATACGTAAAATTTAGAAAAACATGAAATATGTTGTGACACATAATAAAACCTTAAAGCGCAATTGACTTTCATAGAAAACACGATTTCAAAACTTTTTCAACTATTTTTAAGCTGAGTGTATGGTCAACTGAATGGGATATTCACACTGCAATAATTAGAATATTCCTTATATTTTTGAACAAAAACATAAACATTTTACAAAGTTGCTTTTTTGTTGCAGCTTTCATCAAATTGTATCAAAGTTAAAACTTCACCAAGTACAAAATAGCCGATTGAACATGACCTTCAGTTCAGCAGAAGTCACCATGTTGTCGGTGTCGCCGGAAATGAGTCTAAGTCCAATGCGAATTGTGAGCATTTTTATCACTCAATAAGTAACATCTTCTTGGCAGAAATCCAATGAAAACTATTGAATTGCATATGTGTCACATTTCAGAGAATTAATGGGCAAAAGTTACATAATAAACCGATTCTAACAAAACCAAAGATTCCATTTGTCCCAGGCAAGAGTACAAAGCTATGGACAGAGTCGGCAGTGATCAGGTCAGGAATTTCTGATGTGTTCCTGATGTGACGTGTTCCGAAGATAGCCAAATTTCAAAATTTTCTGTTCTCAAAATTTTGTGGGGAAGTGGGAGTGTGTTTTAAACGAATAATTGAAGAATATAGGGTATGAAATAAAAAGAAATGTGGTTCATAAGCAAACTTTATTAATAGTCAAAATATGTGTATACATATTAACTACCTCTGAATAGCTGTGAACCAATCTCTTAAAAACACAGTTACTCAAGCTTCAGTAAAACCCAATCCAGGTGCCCGTCCCTGACAGCCTGATTGCCAGCTGAAAGACTGCCAGCAGCCTCCCGCCAGCAGTATAAATAAAACAAAAATCCGGAGAACCACAAAACTGACAAATCGTAAGACACCAGAGAAAGATAAAGGACGCATGATGTTGACGAGTACAACATTTCCCTCCTCCCTAAAAAAGTGTAGGGCCCACCTGGGAATCAACATCATTCACCAGATACGAAAAACTTCCCAAAAATTTAACCATATCCCCCCTTACTGAAAATAAAGCCATTGCTAAGTAGACCAAGATTGTTAGAATGACAATCACAGTTCTCCCGGAAGCAGAGAATAACGCACATAGGTTAAATATAGAAGTACCAAAAATAATAAAAGGACAGCACATCCTAAACATATGAAGTAAATCATAAAAAGAAAACCTAGCAGGATCCCAACCCTCCCCCCAGGGCAGGAGAACAGTCAACTAACGGAAAAAGTTCTTGCTGGGGAGACTCCCCGGACTTGTGGCTGCAAAAGGGTATAGGACGCGTGCATTTCTAGTGGAGTTCTCAAAATAAACCCTGCACTACCATGATACACACATGCTACACACATAGCCACTTGAATATTATATTTTTGACGTGCTTCGGGTGGAGGCTGACTGACACATTCCAACCCGAAGGGAACGCCTTGGTCACTGACTAAAATCAAATTGCCGATTTTATTAACGAATCTGGGTGAGGATGCATCTCTTTTCACACCTTGCTGTGATGATGAACACCAAGTCACATGGGCCAGCAGTGCTGCGACTTGGACTCGATGTATTACGGCTTGCAGATGCACAGTTCCCTCATGACCAAAACCTAGTTTTAACTTTTTTCCCTAGCTTCTTTCTATCCTGTGTACACCTCGTTGACTCAATAATATGACCACTCGGTGCATGAAAGGACTGAGCGTACATACGGAACTGCACTATGCCTGGCAGGAAAATCGATTTGGGTGACAACCCTGTAACCTTTGACCTTTGGTTGTCCGGTTCCACGATGGATCTGTTAAATCTTTTCCTCGCTACACGGTATATGTATTTGAAGTTCCCTGAGAATGAAGATAAGGTATTTCGCGAGACATCTTATGTGAAATTTTGTAAAAAAGACCAATTTTGTTAATAAGGTTTGAGATATCCTTAGTACAGAAACCGATGGTGGGTATCAGTAACTCCTAGATAGCCAGCCGAGAGGCATTGTGTTGCCCAGTCTCGTCACAAATTTTTTGTAGAAATATAATTTTCTTGTCCTAGCCCATTATTGGTCACTACATACTGATTGTCTTGGACGGTCGGTGAACCTTTAATGTTGAGCCCAGAGACAATCACGTTTAATAATTAGTTTTTATTTTCAGCCCTAATGTTGTTAGGTTCCTTGCGAACATTCATACACTTTCAGCACAAGTCGGGTATTGCCTTATTTGGTGATGCCATCAAGGGATTCCTGGAACTAATTAATATGTTGTTACGAGGGTTCTTGTCTGTTCTATTGTTCCTCTAATAAAGTTGCAGGGATCTAGTCACATGACCACCATGTGGTCTTTCCTTTGTTCAGTTGTGTTATGTTAGCCAAACAAATGAGGCGTAATTGTTCTCTCACTGTATCATTACCATTGTCATTGTCATTATTCCAATTTATATCTTGTCAATACAATACACGTTTTCTTGTTGCCATGGTAGCCGGACCACTAAGATACCAACAACACTAGTTATCAGTTAGCAAACCAAAAATGTATGTTTTTCTTTCCAGTCACCAGGTGGTGTTGCTTCTGCCTCAGTCTACAGCCAGTTACTAGCCCTCTATATTTATAAAAATGATACGTAAGTAAATGAATCCTTGCCAGTTTAAAATGCTTTGTTGTTAGCATGTTGAAAGATTCATAAGTATGAGTCTTTCACATATTATGATTTAAGATTCATGAATACGAGTCTTTCACATATTATGATTCAAGATTCACGAATACGAGTCTTTCCCATATTATGATTCAAGATTCATGAATACGAGCCTTTCAAATTTTATCATTAAGATTCATGAGTACTAGTCTTTCACGTGTTATGATTTAAGATTCATGAATACGAGCCTTTCACATATTATGATTCAAGATTCACGAATACGAGTCTTTCCCATATTATGATTCAAGATTCATGAATACGAGCCTTTCAAATTTTATCATCAAGATTCATGAGTACTAGTCTTTCACATGTTATGATTTAAGATTCATGAATACGAGCCTTTCACATTATTATGATTTAGGATTCATGAATACCAGCCTTTCACATATATTATGATTTAAGATTCATGAATACGAGCCTTTCACATTATTATGATTTAGGATTCAGGAATACCAGCCTTTCACATATATTATGATTTAAGATTCATGAATACGAGCCTTTCACATTATTATGATTTAGGATTCATGAATACCAGCCTTTCACATATATTATGATTTAAGATTCATGAATACGAGCCTTTCATATATTATGATTTAAGGACTCTTCTTCCAAAGGCTATTAGGAATTGTTTTTAAAATGTTATAGTTTTGCTTGAGATGTTATCAAAATTTTTGAGATTTTCATTAGTTTGCATAAAACGGACACAAAATTGTAATTTAGAAAACTCAGCATTCTTGAGATCTCATCATTATCAGCATACCAAATAACATTTGGTCATGTTAGTGATGCTAGTCATGGTAATTTGATGTACCGTGATGATTTCAAAAAATGTTAAGTATGCTGTGAATTACCAATGACTGTGTTAAGTCTGCATACAAGTCAAATGTGAACACTTGGTCACTGCTGAACATCTGTCCAAAAAGTAATTTTGATTAGCGTTCTTGATAAAAATGCTTATTGAGGATAGTGGCTCTTGTACTCAGTGCTGTGAAACAGGTCAAGTTTCTCATAGTTAAGCTAATATAAAATCAGTTTTTGGTGAATTCCATCTGAGAATCAGCCATTAAACTGCATTCAGTTTGATTTTGGTTTTATCATTAACTCAGTTATGCTATTTTTAAATCTGGTGTACTTTAATTCTGTATTTTTCTTATAGAGTGAATGCGAAGTTTTTGTGGAAAAGAATACCACAGACAGTGAAGGCAGTAAGTACTCGAACACGAACAAAGTGTGCTGTGTTACTAAGTATAACTACACAATTGGAAACTGATATAAAACAACCTTTCGTCAAAAACACCCGGTCCGTTTGATTGAGATTGTTTACTGTTATGATATTACTCGCTGCTTTATTTCTTTTTTGGCCTTCAGACCAAGCATAACATGTTCTCTTGTCATAGTGGACATTTGATGTAATGAACCTAATCTGCTGCAATACTAAACTGTCAGTTGTTTCCATCTCAGAAACCACTTGTCTAACCTGTTTTGTAGTAAGTCTAGAAATTAGTTTCTTCAGTAGTTTGCGCTTATACGTTTGTAAGGTAAAAGAAAACGCTCAACTCACAATTGGCAAGTTGGTCAAATCTCAACTTGCCATTTGGAATTTGTGGTTGCCAAAATTCTTAGTATCACGGACATCCGATAGGTGTTGCTTTTAGCGCGGCCGATTGCAATGCTAACTCTACCTCACGGTGGCGGCCAGACTTGGTCTAGTAGGTCACTTGGGATAACACTTGTGTTGTCAGTCATGTTGGAATGAAGTGCTTTTGTCCGACAGAATCGTCACAGTTCTCTTACACACAGCGCTAAAATTGATCGCTTTTTTATGCCAGTCATGATCTAGGTTTGTGAAGCTATCACAACTTATCCGCTGTCGGCATAAACAGATTTCCATGCTGTTGCCATTGCTCTGCATTCACTGTACGATACTTCCTGTTCAAACACAATTCTCACTACTAAACATCTATCATCGTATTGTATTATGTCAACACGTTTCGTCTCCCGAAGTACTTAAACTGTCTACACACAATTTACACCCAAAACTGCGTACTAACAATCTTTCCTGAAATAGAGGTTCACCTGCCATCTTGTCTGACTGGAACAGACTGATGTTCTAAAAAATTGGTCCTGCTACAGATGTATTCGCTGATGTCTGCGGTAATTTATTAGGCAGGTTGGATTAAAACGATTTCATTCTTCATTGCACATATGTTGTGTGTGAAAGATATTGATATAACGATATAATATAATATAATATAATATAATAAAGGCGCAAAACCAACAGTTGCCACCCTCCCCCCACGCACAGCAATTGATGGTGACAATGTAAGAGCGTGCGTCTTCCATTTAAATTATTACAAATCAGAATTCATATTTTTAAGTTGCTGCTGATACATATGAACTTTTTCGTAAACGTACAATTAGATTTATTGTTATGTGCTCACATATTTATGTGTGGGCGCAGTACTACCGTAATCGTTCGGGTTAACGCCCTGGGCGGTTAAATTGGCGAATCCAAAAAATCGGGGGAGGGCGGTTAACTGAGCAGTGGGTGGTTAAATCGAAAATCCACTTAAAGTCGGGGATGGGCGGTTAACTGAGCATGGGCGTTAACCCGAACGATTACGGTAGTATACTGTCATCCTTGTCCATCCGGCGTCTGCTGCTCTATGTCTAAACCCTTTGACGTATATTCTTAAAATTTTGCACACGTCTTTCTTTCATGAATGGGACAGCATGAGAAAACTTTCAGACGGATCTGACTACTGGTGTGCCCCCTAGTGGCAATTTTATTTTTTATGTTTAACTCTGCATCTTGAAAGGTCCTCGACAGATTTGCATAAAATTTTGTACTCGCCAAATTGGACCCTGCCTACTTTTCAAAATGCCATGTACCCCAGAATGGTTAGCAACACTGCTCTCTGTCCTTTTCTCCAATTACTTGGTGCCAGCATTGCAGTTAAAATGCCTCAGTATCATTTTTTCTCTGTTAGAATAATGAATTACATAATGATTATGGTATAGTGACTATCATATTTTGTATGCCAAGAAGCCCCATTGTTTGACATACATTGCACTGTGGATTTGTGGGTAAATATCATGGAAAGAGAGTGGTGCTGTGCTAACCCAGGATGGGCCCATTGGTCTATTGGTGTGGTGATGTAGTATTATTAGTTGACCATTAAGAAAAAGTTACCTGGTGCCACCTGTAATGTGGTGAGACCCTTTTCCCAGTATCAGCTGATGCCAGTGAAAAATGTACTAGTCAATGTAGAACCCCTAATCGTCATGTATGTTGCAATATCATTCAATGTGTACTTGAGATTTGACATTGACCAAGACTCTGTGAAAGACCAGCGTGTTAAGTGACAGTTGTGAAGGGCTAGAAAACAGTTATAGTCGTGAGTTCTGCGGAGCTTTTTGTCTCAACGTAACTGTGTTCTAAGTCCATGTTCATGGGTGCTAGAAAATTTTCCTGGTGGGTTCATGTCAAAAAGACAACCCATGACGTGCTCTCCTTGCACAGTTCACAGCACGTCTCTTATGTATTGCAATGTTCTGACAGAGCGTATGCTGTTATACTTGACTGTTTTTGCTCTTTTCAGGCAAATGCTGAACTTGCCCAGTTATGGACTGTGGGCCAGAAGTTGTGGCAGAGAGACTACCCGGGGATATATGAGTGTTTGGACAAGGAGTGGAGTGATGCTGTCAAGCCCATCACAGCTGCAACAGTTGGTAGGAATAAACTGTGTAGTTAAAATCTAATAGTTTCACTCGATGCATTCAAGAAATACCTGGTGACTGCTCAGGAATTTGCGGAATTGTGTGTTTTCATCGCAGAGCTATCAAAAGCCTTTTCTTTCTTAGATGCAGACTGGAAGTATTACACATTGTTTAGTGTGCTAAAAAACTTACTTGACAACCTGTGGATATTATGATTTTTATCAATAAATTAATTAGAGGCGTGCAAAAATTGTCAACTTCTGAACTACTACCTTTCATTTGTAATGTGCTGTAATGCTTTCAGATGTCACCCGTCAGAGGGCATTTAATTTAGTGGGTCAAGCTTATTCATCAATATCTACTGCTGACTTTTCAAAGTTTCTGGGTTCACCTGAGGAAGAGGCTGTTCAAGGTTTGTTTATTTACTGACATTTGTGTGGGCTCGAGTTGAAGTCATGGCCGGTGACTTTACCTATTAAATATGCTTTAAATTCGTCCATTTATCGAGGGGGGTGTTAACTCTGACAGAAGAGCATTAGGGTGTGACTGTTGGGATTCCAGGGTGGATTCGGTGCTGGGGTTGATCTCAGGAAACATTTTCTCACCATCGCCCCTTTAACAGGTCCAAAACAGCTCCTCTATGTGCAGTTTCTTGAATAATAGCCAAACTCCTTTTAATACAGGGAATCCCCTGTTCCTTCTATATTGTATGCTGTACTCAAAGTTCACTGTAACCAAATAAGTTTGTGCTGTTGGATTAGGACTTGATGTATGGAATGTTATAAGAGAAGGTTCAGTTTGTATGAAACAAGTCCATTGATGATAAGCATTTCAAATGTTCCACACCTTCCAGTAGAAATGAGTTGAGAAAGTGGGAATTAAGTCAACAATGAATTTTAACAAATGAAATAAGGGGGATGGATAGTCTGGCCTAAGAGTGAGTTACATGTGTGTCGATCACTAGACCTGCTGTAATAAAAATTAATAAGATGTTGGCTAGGTATATCTAAATCTACATATTTTCAACTGTTTGTAATGGATAAGCAAATTTGGGGTGTTGTAATTTAATGGATGAGACCTTTTAAGAAACTGGATTTCCAAAGCTACGTAATATTGGCATTGAATGTGTCTCAGAACATGGCCGTGTTATTTTGGTATTTAGCTGAATGTTGGCAATGTTTGCAGTATGTGTGTGCTTTCCTATAGTGTTTATTGTCATTACAGCTGCTCTATCAAAAGGTTGGAAGGTGGATACACAGTCAAAAATGATATTACCTGTAAAACCAGGTGAGACGAGATTACTAAGTGTAACTTTGACAAACGCTTATCGTGACAAACCAATTATTCAGTTTATTTTAAAAGTTTCTAGATGTTTTGCACACACGTTTTAGAGTTAGACTAGTGTGCTTGTTTCTTCTATGTTTTGTCAGGTCACACAAGTCTTGGGAGACGTCATCTTGTATTACAATTGGGGCACACTGTCCTAAGATTTTTCACTGGTGTTTGTGTTGCATTACGAAATGACCTCCTCTTGTCGCCATAGCAACAAGTTCCATTTTTTTGGTGATATGATGACCTGTATCCATACCCATTTGTCCAAAGACTATGGCACACGGATAACTACAAGCTGAGGTGTTTGCCTCAAATGAACCACAGCTGAGCTGACAGCTCATGTCAAGTTCAGAACAATTGAATGGACTTGTGGCAATTTGAGTCAACTGTTGAATTTTTCACACCTAGTTGTGAGCTGTTTGCTCAGTTATGGTGCTCTTGAGGTAGACAGCCCAGCTCATAGATGTCTGTCTTTGCTGGCCCTTAGGCCTCATTTTTTACTGTCCGTCCTGCGTCCGCAATTCCTGTTAGTTGTTCATGAAATTTTGCAGACAAGCCCTATCATGGATGGAACAGCTTCGGTGTGTCCCCTAGTAGCAATTTCATTTTTTGATTTAGCCTCTAAATCTGCAGAGCGAGTAGATGGATTTTCCTGGAATTTTTTCAAATTGACCTCTGTTATGGAGGCGACAGCACATTCCCATTTTCAGGCGGATTCTATGTAGTGGCCATTTTACTATGTTTGTGTCTGTTTTGTGGCATCTGCCTCTTTATCCGCCAAACTTCTTGAAGAATTTTATTTAGATTTCACAGATTTGTGCCTATTGAGACGAGCGCAGCTGACCTTGTTTTTTAGACTGGTCAAACTACTGTGGTGCCCCTTAGTGTTAGAGGAGCCATAATTGGGGTCTCGTGCCTTTGCTCAGGTGTTTTGTGCAGTGGGCCCAACCAAGAGGCCTGCGCACGTCTGATGCACCGCAAATGATATCAGGCCACCTGCACTGTTTTTTGTTTTTTTTAGTGTTAATTAGGTTCTCCTTGTGTGTACCTTAATATCTACCAAGTTGATGGATTTCATGAAATTTGGCAAATAATTTTCTAGTATGGAAATGAGAGTAGTTTCAAAATTTCAGATGGATTCATCCTATTTTGCACCCATTACTGGTCATTTTTGTGTTTATTTTTGGAGTAGATTTTTCTATCTGTCAGAACGGTTGAAGGATCATTATGAAATGTGCTCCTATTGAACATGGGCCCGTTCCAAGAAACTGACTTAAGTTCATTATTGACTTAAGTCTAAGATTTGTCTTAACTTCCAAACTTTGAAGCTTCCATATCTGGTAAACACTTAAATCAAGCATAACATCTCTTTCTTGAAATGATTTTGAGACAAAATGAAGTTTTATTTTAAAATTTAGTAAAATTTAGGAATTGTCTTAGCTAAGTCAGTTTTGTTGGAACGGGCCCCTGATCACGACTCACTCTAGTGTTCTGACTACTTGTGACACCCCTAATTTCCGTGATAAATTGTCATAAAGTTTGTGACATGTGTTCCAATTGAGGAGAATATGTCAAACTTTGGTTTTGGGAGGAGTCCGATTACTATCTACTAATGGCAGTTTAGGTTTTCTTTGAGTATGAGTCAACTTCTCACAAGGTCCTACGATAGATGTTCAAAAATTTAGCAAATAAATTCCTAGCAAGGAGACTGTAGCGTGTGCCGTGTTTCAGACAGATTTATTTTCCACGTCTAAGAACGCCATTTATTTTATATACTAGCCATTACCCGTGCTTTCGAAGCTATTGGGAAACACCGAGGGTAAATAGCTACACCTAAGAGTGAACCGAATGTTCATCGCAACAGACAGGAATACTTCTTGAAGAGACCGTGTTCAAAGCTTCAAGCAGAATTTCTGTCATTGTCAGATTTTAGTAGGCAAGGTGTGCGACTGTGGGATTCTTTCCCCAGGCAGTACAAATTTCTTTCCAGAACATTTACCCTGCTTTACAAAAAGTACGGTAATCAGATATTGTTTTAAAGTGGAAACTAAGAATGTATTAAAATATTATATAGTACACAAAGTATATAGATGTATTGTTACAAAAATTGCATCATAAATGTACATACTGAGGTAGAAAGCCAGCTAGCTGTATGAAGACTATCGTCAAAACACACTGCAGCTTGGTAGCCATGTATAGAACTGTTACGGTAAACACCGAAATTTCACACAACCCGGGTGCTCGGCTTGTCACTTCGTCGTGAAAATTAGAGCTAACAACCTGCAGGGATGCATGCAAAATCTGGGAATGAACCGACATTCATCTTGCCCGTTACAGCCGTTCATAGAAGTAAAAAAATCTAACGTTATTTTTCGTAATTCTCCGCCTTGTAACTAAGGAACATTTGTCACGGTTATCGTTTTGAAAACAGTGCATACTCGTGACATGAGCACGTATGCGCCATTTCCTAAAATTTTGAGATATCTCTCGAGAGTTTGTTCTGAAATTGGGTTTTCTGGTATTAAATAGTAAAAACTTGTAATGAAATGAAACCACTTCCGATTATGACATGTACGCAAACTCACAGTCGATTGAAGAACATGGAAATTGGCCAACAAGTGACGCAATGACGTCTAAAGAACGTATGGCAATTTTAGCAGCAGAATAACTGAAGAACACCAAGGTAAACAATTTAGTTTACTCAATGAAGAGTAATTTTTTGAGGCTTCATTCATTTTGGCGACGACAGGCCCCATGAATTATGTACGCGAGAGAAGCCGCAGGGAGTGAAATTAAGCCGACGAAGTGACGTCACCCAGGCCGTTGAGCCAACCGACCCGACGTCACCAAGACCAGTACGAAACTGGCCACCCTTCCTCCACGTCCACGAAAAACGGCCCGCGAGAAAAGATAGGACACCTCGAATCCAAATAGGGGGCCGGTGCAATACATAGGACCAAGGAGGTGTCGAAACAGGCGCAACGAAGGTCTGTAGTGGAGCAGGGGTGACGGAGTTTGTGCAAACGATGAATTTTATAAGATAAAACCCCTTGAAGCATTACGTTTGCGGTGCAGTTTGTGTATTTTAGAGTTTTGTATTGCTCTTATTTAGTATGTGAAATAGGGGTACACATGGCATTAAGGTCAAAGGTCAATGACTACACGGCATTTCAGAGGTTATTTACTTGAAATGTCCTCAGTGTTCAGATTATATGGTCTTATGTCAAAATAATTGAAGCACTCTTCTTGACAAATACCTTAAGGTGCAACTTGTGTAAAGTTGGATAATTTTTAACGTTGAAGACATTTTTATGTCTGACTTACACTAATTGATGTTGATTTTCTTGTTTGTTTCAGTTACTGAAAAAGAGCCTGTTATAGTGAGTGAAGATCAGTTAGCAAGACTTACAGAGTTTGTTTCATTTCTGGAGAAATGAAAATGACTTTTGTTGTCAACGTTAAAGAAACACATTGACTTTATAGGCAGTTTGAGTCAAGTGTCATCAGCTGGCGGGACACTTTTAACAGTTCTCGGTGAAGTGCTAACTCAAGGGGCGTTCACACTACGAGTTTCACTTGGAACAAGTTGCGGTCGAGCAACTTGCCGCTGTTCATCCGATCCTCCACACAACAGACCCTACATCATGTGACAAATATGACGCAGTAGTGACTAGACACCCCCATGTGTGGAACTGAGCAAGCGCATAGCTGGCAATTTTGCCTTGTCTGCATGTTTGCGTCCACACCACGACTTATGTTGCGGCAAGTTACTCTTGAACAAATTGCCTTACCTCTGGTGTTAATGTTGAAATAATGAGCACACCTTGCAGCTTTGTATCTTGTGATGCATGATGTGTATAAAAACGTAGACGTTTTTACTTCAAGTTTCATGATGCTACCTAAAATGGGCTCTCAATAATTTGTTGTGAAAAGTCGGCATTACGTTTACATTGTGTTTATTTTATCTTTTCAATAAATGGTTAAGACAATGCTTTTACAAGGTAATATAATGCCAAGAACAGACACTTTATTCACAATTCACGAAATCTAGGGAGTATATGTAAATATTTAGCGTACTAGTGCAACCAACAACCAAAAGTTAGCTAAGGTTTGTTTGGTGTGCAAATGTCTACAGATCTAAGAGACCCGTTTTAAAAGAAAAATAGGCTCGTCATTCAAAGTAACAGTACATGGTTTGCAGAGAGTGGCTGTAGGACCAAGCAGCTACAAACTAAAGCCATGGTTAATTACTGCAGAGTGCTAAACATGTCAAATTACAACTAAGCGGTGACAGTTATTCTACAAAAAACTGAAGGAACTACAAACCACCTTCTGAACTGGACCACTTGCCTTGTTCAAACTGTTTTCAAGTGGTTGCTTACTCATATTGCAGGGGACAGCTCATTGCTTTAGATTGGTACCTACAAGTTTTCTTGTCTTCAGCATCAATGAACTGTCAGCTTTTCAACCAAGCCCAGAACCACTGTTTATTTAATTACGGAGCAAGTTTAGACCAGTTTTATTACAGCAGGTAGTCTAACTAAAAAGTCCTTTTCTTTGATGGGACACGCGTTTATAGCTGTGCTAACTGTGTATCAAAATATTACAATTGCAATTTTATAGACTGGTATTAATACTACTGGTCACAAACTAGCACTGCTGCATTTCACAATACATGTACGTATTTGGACAGTAACTACGGCAACTTTAGCATTAATAATTTTTTCCAGGAAGACACAAGATGTCATTTTCTCAAACTCGTCAAAAGTAAGAAATGATTAGGTCAGTGATGAACACGCGTATATTAAGTAATAAATATGTACAGCAACCCTTACAATAGTTGTACAGTATCAGATCTCCTATGCCTTAGTCTTCTTCTATTTTTGATATCTGGTGTGCTAAAACACCTTCGACTACATTCCATAGACATGGGACACTAGCTAAAAAGCTAGATCGTTAAGCCATTGGGAGACATTGCCATTGATTACAAGCAAAACATGTGTCTTGTGCCTACATATCACATCCTGAAGTCATACGTCAGCAATTGACTTTGGCTTTTGTCTGCCCCTAAGCAGGTCACAGATATCTGTCTTTTGGCTTCGTGGAACAGGTTAAGCCATCTGTGGACTTGATTTTTAGCCAAAAGAAATGAGACCGTTGGGGTATGAAAGTTACATATTCTGTTGAAGCAGGACAACAGATCAACTTCACTGACAAACGTAAGAATACTGAATATAAAATATTGCACAGAGTCAATAATTAAAATAATCTCAATAGGGACTTCGTCTTTGTTACCCCTATTATAAACAAACAGAAAGGTATTCTAGCTAAAAGTCCTTCCATGGTAACCAATTCAGAATTGATCGGCTATTTTAGTTTCACATCGCCCCAGCAGTATCAATGCTTAAATTTCCATTGAGTTGCGATACCGCACTGCCATCTACTTTCTCTGAGATTTCTCCTATACTTCAATAGGAATGACCCGAATTTTCCATGTATACACCTGCATCTGCTGCTGTCTGATCCAACACTTTCCTTCAACACACTCTACCACTTGTATTTCTTCTTCTTCTTCCTTCTGGGAGGTTTTGGTGGTCCGCTGACAGTATTCTCCGCATGGTTTGTAACATTTTCGTTGACATCCATCTTTGTCAATTGAGCGTCACTTTCATGTAATGCCCCACTAACAACTTCCTCTGAAGTAACACTTACGTTTTCATGAGGTAATGATGCCTCAGTGAGAATTACCTCCTCTTCACCTTCTCCAAGACTTTCGTTAGCGTTACTAGAGCTGCCAGCCTGTGTATTGCGCTCTTCCGTGCAGCTCTCTGTGTCTGCTACTATATCCGACTCAACAATAGAATTTGAAGGTGCATTTGCCATTTCATTAACATCACTTCGCATTTCTACAGTGCGAGTGTGCTCACTGCCAACCAGTTCTTCCACACGTTGGCTGCTCTCACCAGTGGAGTATTTCTGTACACCGTTGCTGCTATCTGCTCCAGGTGTAATTTCATCATTCTTCATGGAAATTGGATGAAACGACACTAGCTGAACATGTCCTTTGTTGTCATTATCTTCAGGTAGCTCCGTCTTGTCACTGGTAGACAGTGGGCTAGATACCTGAGGCTGATCGTCTGTTTTGGACTCGGAAGATGTTCTCTTACGCACAATCTTCCTGATGACCCTTCGTATGATTGTCTTTTTCTTCCCCTGTCCTTGTTTACTACTGGCTTCATCTGTCTTCTCTTCTACCTTCCCTGAACCAGCACTACCATTATGACTCTTGCTGACACGGTCATTGGTATTTTCTGAACTGCCTTTACCAGCATTCGGTCTGTCTGCTTGCTTCAGTGCTGCCACCTTGTACCTTTCTAAGTACTCCTTTGCATCATGAGGCATGCTTTCCTCACCTTTATCATCTTCACTTACACTCGATCCCTTGTTCGAGACAGCTGGTGGGTCTACCCATAACTTATTCCGAACTTTGGTGGGCTTGCTGTTGTCCTTATGAGCTCCCTCACTGAATGCGTCATCTGAAAAAGATGGTCCAACTTTCCTCGGCCTTTTCTCTTCAGTGTTATTTGATAAGGAAGTTGTTTTGAGGTTGCTGGACAGATCTTTGTTTTTTGTTTGGAGAACACTGCCTTGTCCAGTTTGCTCAGGAGGCGGGTCAACCCAAAGCTTATTCCTAACTTTCTTCCTTCCTTCATGGTGGGCAGAAATGTCTGAAGACGACGACCACAGCTTGTTCTTGACTGTCTCCAACTTTGCAGCATTTGATGTCTTCTCTGCAACCTGATGGAGATTAAATACTATGAGCTTGTTAGTTTTTCTAAAGATAAGCGACATCCTCCCTTTACCCTTAGTATTTAGCACTGCAAGTCATGCATGCCACAAAGCTGAAGCAACTGCAGATAACAGAAACCAAGACATGCACAAAAGCAGGAATTTCATATTGGCGAAAGTTTTCTACGAAACGAAATTGTTCGTAAACCTCACATCTTCTAAAATGTGAAGAACTTGACCACTATATGCTTTAAGTTGCAATGCATCAGGAGACATTATCCCATTGTAATTTAAGAATGAACACAGTCTAAGCTGCTTAAATTATTTTCTTTGTTACATACATCTAATAAAAGTTAGTACTTACGGGTAAGTTAAGTAGAGGTCACTCAGTGATGACTGGGCAGTGTTTTAGTACTAGTCAAAGGATTAGAAGGGGGCACTCAGAGATGACAGGGCAGTGTTTTGGTGCTACTCAAAGGATTAGAAGGGGACACTCAGTGGTGACTGGGCAGTGTTTTGGTGCTACTCTGAATGCGAGTCAACTGGAATTGGTATTGCTTGGTGGAGTCCACCTTATGGGCAAACTCAGTACTCGGGGACCGTTAGATTAGAGCAGACTCTCACTAGAAACTGGTATGTACTCAAGTAATACCAACTAACATGCTTTTCTTAAGTCCTCCAAGACATACTCGGACCTAACTATTCATGAGTTGCTATGGAATCTCTGGTTCGATAAAACGAGAATTTTTTGTGCATTTATTCTGCAACCCATCGCACCTTACAGTCCAACAAAGGAGGGTCGAAAAAAATTGTCGTCTCTTGATTTACAAATAAATGTGTGGGTTACATAATATGTAAAACAAATTTTATTTATTCATACTCCATTTCCATTAAATATACTCACAATGTACAGTGTATAAGAACACAAATAGTGAACTTAAGGAATTAAAATAAATAGTATTTTAGATTGAATTCTTTTTCAAGTACTCTATCTAACAGTCTTGTAATTTTTGGAGTAAATTTCCCAAATGTTTGTGGAATTTTTGGCAGTCACGTTCTAGACCACTTTTGGTTGAGTACATTTTGGTGGTCTTCAATCAATAAATAGATATTAGGGTTTTTTTAATGTTCCAGAAAGGAATTGGAAAAATTTGGTAATCGCTGGTCCTGATGTATGAAACTTTCACTACACTATAAAACACCTCAAAATGCACTAATGGCTGGACATGTGCAATGCAAATATTGAAACAAATTGGAGCAATGTTGATGAATCTCGTCCTGTGATAAGTTCATGAGTATCCATATGGCTTGTAAATGTAAGTACACCGTACACACACATGCAAGTGAATATCAGTTGAAGACCACTCAGGTTATAGTAACTGTCTCAAAACGTGCTTCATCTCACATCTCAACGACTTTGTTTGGATACAAACATTAATGCAATGATTTTTGTCATATTGTCATTGCTCTATGAGACAAATAAAAGCTTTCTAAATTAACCAATAACCTAAGTGAAATCAAACTAAAAGAAATTGAGGGGTTGGAGTATAGTAATGCATACAATACCTTATAAACCAGTTTGAGGAAGCCTCTGTTCTAATAACTACTGGCAGGAAACTGGCAAAGACCAGCGCGACTAAGACAGAGAGATCAAGCAAGAGATAAGCATGTTCAGTCAATCAAAGCCACCAGATCACAAGTATGTCATGCATTATGAAACTAGGTCTACAACACAGTGACCTAAGAAAACACACCATTGAATTTTCAAGAATACTGTTTCTCAAATTTTCGACAGAGGAGTTTTATGGGCTTTTTTGAAAACTTTAGTAAATTAGTGTTATCTGCATCTGATTCCGGTCTATGATCAGTGATACTGACTTTCTAATTCTGTTTGTTGTGTTAATTTTGTTAGATCACGACAGTTTACAATTCAGATGAATTACGAAGCAGAGTATTGGAATAACACCTGAAATTAGCGGTGTACAGAAGGTTATCCAAGCTAAGAGTGAGGTTTTATTGAGCCCATGTTTTGAATTAAATTTGACACTCTTAATAATCTGTAAAATGTTAAGAACACTTTTTACCAATTTTGCCCTCTGTACATTTTTAAAATCAAATGGAAATTCTGTGGTAAAAATAAAACATTCTTGATGTTTAAAACTCAAAATATGGGCAATATTATCATCAATTATTAAAACAGAAGAATAAGTGAGGATATAACTATTAGAACCTTCTGATTCTACAATGTAACATATAGAAAATGTACGGTAATTGCTATTCTAAAACTATGTGGCTAACTAACAAGCAAGAAATACACAATTTCTACAACTAGAAACTATCTTCAGCAAACTTCACCCTCTTCACAGGTTGTTCCTGTGGCCTTGTGTCGGCAAATCTTGATCTCAGATTCTTCACCGATGGCAAATCTATACTGTCTCCATATTCACTCCGACTCTCGGCAATATCAAATTCCGTTGAACTTCCCACCAAGAACTGTTCTTCTTCCAGGGGCTGGGGTGTGAATTTTGTCTCCTCCAAGTCATTGATCGAATTAGAATATGGTGCATGGTGGATTTTGTTCTTTGCAATCAAAGGCGCCTGAGAAGTCAATTCACTGCAATTTCCAGTTGAAGTTATTAAATCAGATTCTGTTGTTCGGACACTGATGTCATGAGTACTGTGTGGCTTCTCATTTCCGGAAGCGTGCATGGATTGTGACACATCTGACATTTGAGGATTGCATGATGATAGTGGTTCAGTGTTTGGTTCATCGGAATGTTGAAGAAGAGACTCGTAGCTCTGTACTCTGTCTCGTAAATTTTCCTGAAGAACAGAAAGAGTTTACAAATCTGATGAGTCATTATTCACTGTTTCTAATCACGGGAAACACAAGGAAAGCAAAACAAACAAATAAAAATCGTGGAAAATTCATGGAAACTTCCCAACATAATGAAATTTTGCGAGTTATTTTGTATTCAGCCGTTCTATTGTACTTAGCAACAACCAATCCCAAATAACTAAAAATTCAGGACATATTTTATGCAGAGTGAAAGAAAAATGATAATTCCATCCTCAAGTACTGGAAAATGATAACAAAGTGAGAATAATCAATCATGATATCGATAGCACTTCGTTGCGAAGCTACAGCACAAGAAATACTTTGTCGACTTCGTGCACTGAAAACAACCGATGCTTAGACACTGCTGACATGTTAGTATTACATGGTGCGGTCATAAAATGTAACTTTATACTTTCTTCCACCACAATCCTCCACAGACTACTAATCCCATACATATGCAGAAAATTGAAAACAACATCTTTTGAAGCATCAAAAATTTATTTCTTCATAAAAATAAATATATTGCACAATTTCCCTTCACCAATACCCGCAACCATGTGTTAGTGACCAGACAGAAGGCATTAGTCATTGTTATATGTTGAAATGTGTAAATTACCGGCAATAACTTACAAATAGCACAATGAACATTACACTAAATACATTATGATTAGTTCTTGTTAAAATGGTTACAACTATAAATTTATGTTGACACAACAACTTCTCAAGCATGTCAATGTACATTTGGAAACTAATACTGTTCTTCTGAAAACTGTAGAAAAATTCAATTGATTTAGGCCACTTTCTGTTACAAAAGTGTTCTCCCTCCTGAGATTAGAACAGATAGCTGGCCTTTGTAAAGAATTGATTTCAGGGTCGACGAGTTGGCTAGAGCTGATGACTGAAAATGCCATCAATTTAAGACACAATGTGACCGACTAGAGTAATTTTATTTCATATTTTTTTCAATAAAAGAAATGCAGCACCACATTAAATGCTTTCCCATGTTTAAGTTTAGTACCAAAGCGACCAACAGTGAAAGATTTGAAAAATTGTGGGTATTCACAATAATGTTAGAAGCCCTTAGAACACCGAGCAAGGAATTTTTGGAAATCACTGCTGTCCGAAATTGGTGAGACTTTATATACTAAAGACGGCTTCAATTAGAAACTGCGGGCTCTCCTTTAGCTCAGAGATGACTCTTAATTCCCAGTAAGGAGCAACCTGCCACAGCAAGAGCTGAATTAAACATTAGTATTTTACTAAAGTTGCAGCTCCAGTCTTTAAATGCATCGTAATTCATCTTGCATGTCATGAAGATCAGTTTTAGTTTACAAAATTCTCAAACATCCACTGAAATATATGCGGAGGACTGACACACACATTATTGACTAACGTTAAAACTACAAAGTAAATGACTGCAGCCTGTTGTCACCACATACTGGTGTATAGCCTAGGGTAGTCAACTCAACTTCAGATGAGAATACATGGCTGAACCAAGCTGAGGACTTTTTCATGTAACATTGGATGTGTTTTACTGATACAACTGAACAATTGAGTCAAACACTGACTCCACCATAGCTTTTCTGGAGGTGTCCATAGGTTTTTTTGGCAATAACGGACTTAAATACAGATTAGTTTACCAAAATAGGCACGTGAATATCTTGTTGAAAAAATAGAGCAAACTTGTCCACAAAATTTACTGCAACTTAATTTTCTTCAAATTACCTTAAGTTTCACAACACTCGCAAAACTGGGTAAGCCTCAACTTTTTTCAATTAAAGTCTTTGGCAAAAAGGATCCCGGTGCAAGATGCATCATGTACTAGACATATGACCCAATTTAGAGGTACACTCACAGGCACTTCAGCCAGAACTCTTGGGGCTTGTTTCACTAAAATGTCCTACCATGTTTGTTGTACAGAGTCTAAAGAAAGACTTCCAAACACTCTTGAGTTGGGGTATCACTGTTTAAACTGCGTTTAAAAAGCATTAAAAATAATTGCTGGTGGACTGGTACACATTGTACCAGATGAGCACAGGCCGCTTAGGTAGGCTCATTGCACCGGGAACCATTTTTATGCTTCATTAATATATTTGTTAAAACCAAGGTGTGGAGCTAGAAAGCTGGCTCCAGGATCTAGAAGTGTTCCCCAGTGGCACACAAACCCATGACTTTCAGGAAGAGGACACTTGCCTCACTAAGCCATGCTAACTCCCCCCAAAAAAGCTTTGTAAAGTTAGTACATTTTAGTGAAACAGACCTTTAGTTAGTTAAGTAGTGACTATATCATTCTCTATTCACTCAATGAAAACCAGTGATTCAGTTCTAAAGCCAACACACTGAGGGCTTGGGGATGAGTGGAAGAGAACACTCATACAGCAATTATTAGGTCAATCAATGTTTCAAATCTGCATAGCTGAATCTAGACCCAGGAGTTATAACCAGCAAACTCCAATTAAACCCCAGAGCAATTATGTAAAGTTAAGAAAGTCAAGCCCCTGTAACAGTTGTACAATATATCCCCGACAAAAGGTAAACCATGGCTGTATTCTGTCACCTCAATGATTGCAGCACGGCTGAACTGAACCAACATAGTTCATTGTTGCAGAACAGATATTTGACCATTGCTTTTCTATTAATATCACCCTTGTACAATGTTAGTCAAAAATAATAATACAGTAGCATCAGACATATTTAATGGAAATATATACAGAGTATTATGTTATTAACAATGAATTGTGTTTACGAATGAAATGTAATATGGCACAAGCTGTACAGTAACCAAATCTGTAATCCTATAATATATGCTAAATATGCGAGGGCATACTATATACAGCATGTATGGTAAGATTAAGCTGATGTATCTAAACCTAAATAGAGAAGACCTGCCTTGTTATCTACATCACGACTGTTACAGTGGAGTCTGATAACAGGATGGTAATATATAGTGCACCAGCACAATTCCTACAAGACTGGGCCTAGTCCATGTTTTCATAAGCAGACTAAGATAAGATGTTCAATAAATATTGGTAACCAGACCATCACTACAATAATTAGATAAAGCGTAGTACAAAAATGACAAACTGCATGAGGCGCCCCCTCGTGGAAGTATACTGCCAGTTGATGTAATTCTGGTGTGTAATTGGCCTGATGATCAGAAATATGAACAGATAAGACAGTAAAATAAACTTTTCAAACCAGGGGGAACTCAAGTCGAATGACAAGTGAATAAAAAATGGGCTCTTGACTAACCAGAAGTAAATGGTTAAACGTATTTCATTTCTTAATTATAATTTTGTGAGTTGAAAGCTTGTCCAACAGTATTTCTAAAGTAGGTTAAAATATTAAGTTGTTTTTCATCATTAACCATTACTTTCAATATCAAGTAGAGGATCTAATATCAATTCAGATGACTGTGCTTCCATTGTAAAGAGATATCTGACGACAACTTTAGCAGCCGTGCAGTAATCAACATCTCCGATCAAGTCAACAGAACCAAGCTCATGCTTCTTGGCTTAGTGATTTTTTATGCCAGGATAAAATGCTTTGAAGCTCATTGTACATCAGTATTTTTGATCGTGAACATTAAAAAAATAAGCTAAACATTCTGGTACGAGCCTTTGCAGATTTGAAATGGAGTGCACTATATTGAGGAAGATTGAGTCGTTAGCAAGTTAGCATAGTTGGTGCCAGACAGCATCTTCAAGTCAGAGACAAGGGGTGAAAGGTCAGTAGCGGAAAAGGTGTCGTGCTCCGCTCCTCACCTGTAAGAGAAATCAACAGGTGTTGATTGAAGATGTGTGCACCAGCAGTACAGTAAGACATTCATAGATTAGTGGAGGGACAGAGAAACGTGCTCTCGAAATTAACTGCACAGTTAAAAAATGCATTATGGAGTTTAAAGACGTTCAAGAAAGTTGGATAAGAGCCAAAGATCAACAACACATGTTTGACGATTTAACAGAAAGAAGATTTTAGTGCGAAAAACTAACAATTTATAGTCTATTGTGTATCTATGAGACTTCAGTGGAGCTCTAAGACTAAGGGGCGTTGAGGATTTTTTGATACCTTGCCAAAACGATAATCGACGGATGGTTTGATAGTCAGGGATTCCAACGACATAAATCTCTGAATCGTTTCCCCCAGAGTTAAGTCTGGATCCGTTAAATTCTGCGAGACATAGCAGCAGGTGAGCATGGCATTACAGGTTAAGAACGCAGTCATGCAAGTTCAGTATGTTACTTAATGGAACATAGTGCTACATCGACTGGTCACATCTGGTCACAATAGGAGTACCTCAACACACTTATTTCTTCACCTTCTAAGCACACAATACAGCTGACAAGTGATTTTTATTTCGTGATATTTCTCAACAAACATTAAGGAGTCTTTTGAGGCTGTGTAGATGTAATAGAAACAACAATTGGAAAGTTGTCTCATTATTTGCAGCAATTAAGGTAATCAGCCTTCAAAAAATAGAAGACGTGCAATGCTTTGGCAAGTATCTTAGATTATGCAAAATAAGTGAAGAATTACCGCAGGCATCACTGGCATAAGGAGCCTGCTTTTAACATAAACTTTTTAGTTAAAACGGACAGAATTTAGAAGATCTGCACGAAAGTCAAATTTACTCTCGTCAGAAAGAAGATACCATTGGTCAGGTGTGATCAGCCAGTCCAGCTTTGTGAATGTCCCTCCTTATTAAGTATTCCTTCAACATTTCACCAAGAGGAAAGCAAGCATTATGCACAGGCAGCTTCATGACCTCTTAGTGGACATATACATATTAACTACTTGTTGAACAATGTGGTGACTATTTCTAATCATGTACCTCATCCGATGATGTTGACGGTCTGACAACATCTGTGGAAGACGACGATGAAGCCCACTTTTTTCGCTGAACCTGTGGTGATCGGTTTACAACATAGTCTCTCTTGTAGCGCTTTGAATCAATTCTCTTCAACCCGCAGTCAACATACGGCTGGAGAAGATCTTTGTCAGGCATGTCATGCGAAGCATCATCTAAAATCTCAATAGACGACCGCTGCTTGGGTCTCTGTGTACCACGACTTATAGTCTCATCACCAACAATGCCGGATGCGTATTGTTTTTGAAATTCATCGTAGGGAATTTTTGGAGGAAGCTCTTTTGGCAATTCCTGCAACTTCGGCTTCACTGGTGAAGGTATGGTGAAGGACCTCTCTGTGTCTTGAGGTTTTGTTGGTGTTTTTGTCACTGTTTGCTTCTTCAGCATCGGTTTTGTTGGAGAGTCTGGCTCCTGGAATCATTAACCCACAGTTAAGACATACAGAACTTGCAGTGACGGGAATTTTAGAATTTGGCCTTGGACAACACAATAATGAATTTCTAAATAAGAACTTCCAAGTGTCTCAACACACTTAGGTGTAACCTCTATTCAAACTACGAAGATTGCATTCCACCGTATACTTATCGCAGCTTTCAATTTCGATCCAAATTGATATAACTGTGAAAATGTTCTGACGTGTTTACACGTTGTAATTGTTTTTGTCAACTCAATCCTATTTTGAATGCTTATGTAACCATCATCACCCAAACTGTAGTTCACTTCATGTGACTTTGTGATGTAAATTACCCACCTCTACAGAGAGTGAAAAATCCATGTTTTGGGACGGCGGTCGCCTGTACGCCTCGCGAAGACTTCTATAAACAGGAGCAGGAATGACAGGTTCTTCTTGTGAAACAGTGTTGCTTGACTGCATGGGTATGTCTGCCGTAGATGGCGCTGATTCTCTCACAGGTGATGCTGAAGTCTTCTGAAATGTATTAAGTAACGAAAAATTGGTAACGACAATTTCAACTTTATGTAATAATGTTCAAAAACTTCTAATACACTTGTGGGTTGAATTTCAGCCTCCAGTTCTCAATTAGTAGATTCACTGGATCCCAGCACTAGATCCTCGAGTCAAGTCTCTAGTTCCACAAGTCAATCTTAATTTGTGTGTACGTCTATATGTGTTCCATGCATCTATTATTAAACGAAAAAAATGCTTCCAGGAGTTTAGTGCAATGAGCCTGGCTGAGAAGCCTGCATACATCTGATGCATTGTGTATCAAACCAGCTGCACTTTTTAGTAGACTATTGTCTAAGTAGGATGCAGGACTTAGTGAAATCCCAGGGGACATCTGTAACTTCTGAGAAATCAACACAACACTATTTGTGCATATTTCCAGATTACTTTTGACTGGGGTTTTCGATCAGTTTACAACTGAAGATTACCGATTGCAAGATGACTAAAAGTTATTTATAATTAACAAAAAAGGACAATAAGTACCACATCAGAAAACTGTTTTATAATGTCATCTCTGTGGCGATCAATGTCGGTATCTACAGAGCTGCAGATGGCCGAGTCTGGAGACATCTGACCACTTGTGATGCCATCTATTGACTCCTGACGATCTGGCACTTGAACACGAGGTACCTGAAACATTGACCTCAAAAAATTATTTTAATCAAATACAGAACATTTAAAAGACCAAGACAAGTTTAGTTTGACTGAAGTTTTGAATCGACAGAGGTTATTTGTTAATTAAATGAAATCATTGTAAAGGATTATTGACAACTAATTCTAACTTTTACCAAACACAATCATTTGCTTACCTGTGAGCCACTGAGATTCTTAGGCTTGTTCGCAGGTGGTGCCTGGGTTCTTGGAGAGTAGCTTACCCGTGGCGAGTAGCGTTTTTCTTCCTCTGCAAAATTCAAGAGAATGTGTTATTTAGGAAAATCAATGACATCAGTGAATAAGAGGGAGCACAGATAGCAAAAATGACTTGATACACACAGCATTAGAAGGTGACACAGTTCATGAACGCGGGTATGCTCAGTTCATGAACTCAGATGAAAACCATGTTCGTTCATGTACGCATATATAAAATGTGTTCAGTTTGACAGGTACAAAATATGCTCATTTTATGAACTTTTGAAATAAAACATGCTCAGTTCATGTGAGAAAATGCTAATACAACACAATGACTACAACTATAAAACAAGTATTTGAGAATCACAGTTTAAAAACTCTATGGCAAAAAACATTCACAGCATTGAATCTTTTAAAGTTTCCAAACATAACAAAGCCAATATGAGGCTTCAAAATGGGCACTACCAACCTTCGTCAGGCTTAGGCTCAACTAACAGCTGTGCCGTAGATTTAGCTCGTCCCGCTCTGTTATTGGCTACAACTGAGTACTCGGCATCATGGTCCAGGGTCAAGTAGTCCAACGTTAGAGCGTAGTCTCTGTTGCCAACACGTTCTGTTAAGATTTTTTGAAAAACATGAAATTTGGTGACGTTACCCAGGTCAGGCTAGAGAGTGATTCCTCTAATCACCTTGTTTGTGTAGAAGACTCCATATATACTGAAATANCTTGGCTAATATTATCATTTTATGGCCTGGTCATCCTTTCAGCCAAAAGTAGTTCCAGAGGTGGCTTATCAGCCAATTATTCACGCATGCTGACTCACAATAGAAGCCTGATAAGAGTGAAGGTGGATAAATGCGGTGTTCCTACAGCTTCTTGTTTTAGTGGATGTGTTCACGACATGATAAAATTACATGATAAAATAACAATAGAACAACAGAACAAATTAGCGCTGGTATCATTTCACAAATAGCATTCTGTGAATCTGCAATATTCTCCATCAACACAACTATTTTTAAGAAACTTAAACATCCATGATGATACTAGACAACTTTTAACTAATTGACGACCAATTTAATGATTTTAGAGCTGTTGACATTTTAAAGATTAGTTGAGAATGGCAAGAATGCAAAAGAAGTCTGAAGAGGGAGAGAAACCAGTGACAATAGACATCTACCTACCTATATTATATTCTATGGAGTGTTCTAGCAGACTACCATCTTTATACCACAGCACTCTGGGGTGAGGGACACCTTTGACCTTCACTCTCAACTTTGCACTCTGGCCTTCTAACCTTTCAAGGTCACTTAAGCCTTTGATGAACTCAGGAGGTGACATGTCTATGGGTTGATCTGGATAAGGAAGGGGTCAGAGGTTACAAGTTAAGCCACTACAAGTTAGGAAGGACTGTAACCAGGTATCTAGAACAACTACTCATCAAATTCCTTCGCCTGGTGCCAGTTGGTTTTTAAACAGGGTTTGGAATGACCAATGACAAAAAGATTCTGAAGAAAATTTTCCAGGTGATGTATGTTACCCAAATAAATAGGCTCATGCGGTAGAAATACTATTTATGTTGTAAAATTTAGCTGAAATAAATTTGCATGAATAAAGTCAAAATAATGATGAAAAGGCACGCAAAAAGAGGAAACTGGAAACCAAATAAGAGGAAATCGAAACCAAAAAAGAGGAAATCCTCTTAAAAGAAGAAAATTTCAAGCCCTGTTAGAGTATCACTGGCACAGGTAGTGAAAATGAACTCACTTGTTAAGCCATAATTACCCGCTTGGTTGAAACCTCAACTGATTTATTTAATTGACATTGCGGGCATTAGGTGTAGTAAATGCCAAATATAATGAGACAAAATGACACGTGAATTGCCCCATTGTGATGACTGTGAGCAGAACTCTCCATCATGACATCTGAGCACAAGTACAAGTCATTCTCAGAGGAGAGAGAGAACAATTTAAGAAGAGTCGTCGTGATAGGGAAACAAAATTTTGTACAGTTATTTTGTACGGTATTTTGTACGGTTATTTTTGGCTTGCACTGTAAGTATGTGATAACACGGACCATAACTGAGTTAGAGGTGACACAGGCGAAGTAGCACTGGAGGCTGAGTCCATTGATTTACAAAGATTTCCACAGCACTCGTCAAGATCACTGTGACATCATTGGTACTTAACAACATTCTATTTTTAATTGCATGCGTCCTTTGTTTTGTAAACAGTGAGTTAATAATAAGACACTTTGAAGATTTGCTTAACAAATTTTCATCGCTTTTGGTGTAGGACACACTAATTATTTTCTAATTTCAATAGATTGAAGTGTACTATAAATACTCACCTGAACTATTTAATGATCCCAAAATGAAGTCAATACAGCAAACATGTGCACAGGTTGGTCATAAAAATGTGACAAGATGCGAGTCAAAGGTCGGGGCAAACAGCCAATCAGGCACTAGCACAACCAAAGAGGGGAACTGTGGGAGGCAACACAAGCAGGGTTTGAATTCATTTTGGTGAAACACAGGAATGAACGCCACTCAACGCAGGAGGTGGGATTGAAATGAAGCTTGGCTGTGCGGCAATTGTTTTACTGGATTTGCCTAAACCAGTCAAACAAGCTTATTTATGACTACTAACGCAAGCTTATTTATGACTACTAACAGTACTTAACTTGTAGCACTCCTTTATGCAGAAAGTTATGCTAAACTACGCACAAACTGTAACATGGCTGGCACAGAACAGAAAAACAGGGCGACTTTTCTAATCTTAGCAAGATTTTGACCAAACTTGAATATCAATAAATTCATCCTGGCATTAATCATAAAATTCTTCACATCAAGCAATAAACATACGTGGGTTAAAAAACAATTTTTGATTTTCGTGTAAGCAATTAACTTGAAAAATTAAGAATGTACATGAAAAAATCATCTAATGTACTAAGGGGAATAAAAATAATATGCTGACAATATATTTCATACGATAATCATAAGGGACAAAACTTACACTTAATTCTGATGTGCTTACACATACGGTGTGGAATTGGGGCGTAAAAATAATAATTTGATGAAACAGAGGTGAGGGAAACTCATATGTATCAAATATGTACACGTTTGGGGAAAGGGAGGAATAAAAATTGAATATGATACAGATCAAAACTCATATGTACAGTGCATTATTATGTACAAGTAAAATACAGGATGAAGGCTTAGGGTCAAAGCGCACAAACTTCAAAAGCCGTTACCAGATCCCACCTCCAATTATGGCTGCCTGCTGCGACGTTTGACTAGCTTCTTTCTCGGGGGTTTTTGTTTACCTTTGACCTTCAGGCCAAAAAACCAGTTACTCGAGCCGTTCTCACTGGCTGCTATGCACATGTATTGTCCAAAGTCTTTAACATTACAGTCGTAGATTTCTAGACTGTACTGTTTACCCTTCTCCAAGATTTCATATTTTTCACTGTGCTCCAGTTGCTCAATTCGATCGCCAAAATCTCGATACCAAAACACATCTGAAAAAAATTGACTGAGTATCAAAAGTGAAGCTTGCAAAATCATTTCCAAGCACGACACCAAGGATACCTGCCATTTCAAAGCCTCATTATTTAAGAGTACCCTGTTCACAACTACAGCAAACTTGTCGATCACTACAAAATATGGCGGTTAAAAATAGTCTAAAACCAAATATCTGATCATAGGCACCCCTTTTCCTAAATGACCCTCTGAAATTAGCACAGTACTTACACAATTTTGAAAACAGAGAAAATTTTCCGCTCAAAACACTGCAAAGCATACACAGTTTTCCATTAATTGCACTTCTTGATATTTTGACTTAATAGCTATGGCAATACCCAAAATGGAGGCTAGGAGCTGTAAGTACCAATCGCAGAGTACTTTCCATAGCTTTTTTTTGACAAAATGGCTTCTAAATTTGACATCTGGGTGAAATTTTGGAACAAATTTCCATCAATTCATTAATGACTAACAATTCATTTCCTTCCAATTTCCACCTCATTTCTTGAAGCTTGTAAGAAACTAACCAAGCTGACAAATGATAGTAGTGTCAACTAGAATGTTGTTTTTGTGAAAAGTGCAGCAAACTTACCTATTGACTCTTTACAACCGATCTCAGCAGTGAACGTGGCTGACTGACCCTCACCTACTGTCAGTGTTCTAGGTTTAGTATGAAATTTGATATCGGCACATTCTGTCCCGTGTTCAACCAATTCTTGTGTTACAGTTTTCTTCACCTCCGTCTTCTCTTTCACATCCTGCACCGGTGTGCTACGTGCTTGCGGTGAATCCACAGCAGATGGCACATCATTGCTCCTCCGCCTCCTGGGTGCAGGCTGTGGTGATGTGACCGCCACCGGCTGACGCTGAGAATGCACCTGTTGTTGCTGTTGCTGTGGTGACGACCTTTCGCTGGTTCTCTGCGACAGGCTCATCCGGTTTTCTGACCCACTATCACTAATGATGGACGGAGCTCGGCCACTACGTGAGAAACATATCTCCGGGTCTAACTCTTCATCAGATACTTCTTCCATGAACTCAGACATGATTTGACTTGTGACCTGTTTCAACTCAGCACTGGCCTCGGGGTCATTCTCATCAAAGTCGCTGATGTCACTCAGATCAGAACGGTTCTCTGACAGTTCAGACATCTCATCAGCATCCCTGTAAGTATTAAAACGATGATACAGATATAATGTTGATGCCATGCCACCAAAGATTTAGACACTCAGACAGCTTCAATGTTTAGTTATTGACTGTTCCATGTCTAGCTCAAATTAGTTACTAAGTGCGGCACTTACAATTTTTAAGTTGATGATATACGTGAACCTACTGAGGACAATTTTGCTCTGCTGAGGATTTATCAATCAATCGATCATTATGTGTACATAATATAGACTGCTTACATATACAGGCATACATTTTTAAGTACTTTAAAATTTGTTCTCAATACCTGTGCTTAATAAATATACAAGGACAGATGTTTTAAAACGTCATAGCTTTTTAATGCCTACCGGGAAACATTTTCTTCTCTGCGTGGCAGAGTGACAGTACCTCCAGTATGAAATTTTTCAAAAAACCTCTCAATACAGGATGAAGACAGTGTTTCTCATTTTCAACACTGCTTAGGTTGCAAAATATTTCTGTTATTCCTGGAAATGTCTTGGTGTCTACCTACTTGAAAGTTTGGTTTGTGACCATCTGAACTGAGCGAGACAGATATACTTCAAATAGGACAAGTAGTCTTTGGACACCAACTCTCATTTAGCCATAAAATTATATCTACAGGTTTTGTGAAACAACAGGAAGCATGAGCCTTGGACGGAAATGACAGACAATAAACAGGAAGGACGGACATTGAAACAGGAACGACTCCTTCCCATTTCTTGTAATGACATACAATGGCAAACCATTAAGACGGGAAGCAAGTCCAAGACAGTGTCAAGCGCTTACTAACCTGTCCCCTATCTGTACCTTGGGGTTGCCCGTCTTGGGTACAAACATCATTACACTGTCCTCATTATCCGAGTGGAACACCTTGTGACCCAAGTTGTCGTAGGGTGAGATAGTGTTCTTCTCTTTGAAGAACCAGTTAGCCTTCCAGCTCCTCATACTTACTGATGAAATGTTGGAGTCCACCTCCCACCTGTCATGTACGCAAGAATACAGTACAAGTAATGCCACAGCGCTCTTACTTTTCCAAAAACGCTAACATTTGAATTGGAACACTCACTGTTACGAAATATAACTCGACTGTCTTGTATCATACTGAGATAAGAACTAACAAACATCTGATACAGAAGACTACATCAGCTAGACTTCGCTGGGAGTTATTTATAGACAAAATGTTGACTGACAGTTCGATAAAGTAATCTAATGGTACATTACATAATTATATTTCCAGAAAACTATCGCTTGTCATAATTTCTGGATCCAATCCGTACAGAAATAGATATGCAAAGAAAACAATTATAAAGACTTCTTACCTAGCCATTGTGCTCGAGTCAGGATTATCTCCCATGTCATCCTCTGTCTCCGTGCCAGTAGCCAGGAGATCAGAGTCGAGTGCCCCATCGTCATGGATATCAAATGTGGGCAGTTCCAGTTTGCGTCGACGCGTGGCGTCGGCCAACTGACGAAGATCTACTTCCTGATCCGTGCTCTCTTGTGGGACGATCTTCCGAACAGGCGACTGAGGGAGTGACTCCTCAGGAGAGTCATTGTCCATGACAGGATTATTAGCTGGCAGTGAGTCTGGTCTCTTGCTTGTGGAGTTCGAGTTGATGTCTGCACCATTTTGTATGCCACGGTTTCTTTTGATCTAATGAGATAAACATATTGCACAAATTGAAGAGTAACTATCTACAACACAGTAACTACAACACAGCACAGTGCCTCAGGAAAAGAAACGTTAGTACTAGTTCTCGTAAGTGACATGCCTCATCTTGTCTCAACAAAAAGAGTAAGGGCTGTTCCAGCAAAATCTGTGTGGGGGGGAAGGCAACTGAAATAAAAATTTATGGGTGGTTGCGTTTGATTTAAATTCAAAATGGCTGGTGGTCGTAATTCAAAAAAATATAAATTTACAGGTCGTTGTTGTTTCATTGGGCCATAAATGTTTGATGGTGGGTAATTTTAGTAAATTTTATAAACAATCCGCACAGAATCAAAAACTGAAACAAAAATGCAACTTGCAAAAAGCCCAACTTTTTCATTCCCTCCGATCTCCTTATCGGCATGCCCATAACACCATTTAACCACAGGTGCTCGAATTTCTCGATGGCTAATAACCATAAATAAGAAACATATGTTTTCTTAGTAATGAATGACGTTAGTGGTGATGGAGGAACAGATAAACTCAAGCGCCTGTGCAGTCAACCACAAGAACAAAAAAAAATTACGGGTGGTTGCATTTCAAACTCATAAAAAATTACGGGTGGTAGGCTGAAGAAACAAATGAAAACTATGGGTGGTGGGTGCAAAAAAAAGGTGCCTTCCCCCCTCCCATACAGATTTTACTGGAACATCCCTAAACAGTTTGACCATATTATCACCCTTTCTTTGAAGAGACTGAACGACGTTTGAAAGATGTTATGACAACTAGTACAAGTCCACATGGTCATGAATACATTGAAACAGTCAGTGTCCATCCTGTCATAGCCCATCATATTTCTCGTAATGATTAAAATTATGGGAGACCTTATTGACAAGTCAGTACATGTAGATATATGGGAGACCTTATTGACAAGTCAGTACATGTAGATATATGGGAGACCTTATTGAGAAGTCAGTACATGTAGATATATGGGAGACCTTATTGACAAGTCAGTACATGTAGATATATGAGAGACCTTATTGAGAAGTCAGTACATGTAGATATATGGGAGACCTTATTGACAAGTCAGTACATGAAGATATATGGGAGACCTTATTGAGAAGTCAGTACATGTAGATATATGGGAGACCTTATTGACAAGTCAGTACATGTAGATACATATTTAGAAAAGTATAGAAATTAACTCTGTAATTGTATACATTGCACCCATTTCTGAGATTTAGTGTTCCAAAGTTAGCCACATTTGGGCATTTTTCTAGGGTCCTACACAATTTTGAATACAAACATAAGTTGCACATTACAAGCAGAAGTTGAATCTTTTAATTATTAGGGCAAATCCGTGAAACATTTGTTCTAGGTCAAGCACTTTAATTCTCCATCAAAATTTACGATTCATTTTTGCGAATTTTACGTTACTTTTTTCTGAAATCTTTGCATTCCTGACTTAAGTAAATTTGTGTTTCGATTCAATCATTTCCACAAACCTTATCCACTATGGCTTTGGCAAGGACCTCTTCATAGTCTGTGCTTCCATTCATTGTCTCAGGACTGGGAACGTCATCAGCCCCCTGTAACAATTTAAGGTGTGAAAGAATGCGATAAAATATCTATTTAATGTTTTAATAAGCCTCAATGCATGCTTGCCTTCAGCAATGTGATGTGCAAAATACAGACGTAAAAGGTTTTACAACAAAATTTATTGTATCCCTAGTTTGTTCATTACCAGTACCTGAAGATTATGTTTTACACAGAGAATGCAACTGCTGTGCTGTTCATTGATGCAATATGTCCAAAGACTATATTCATTACAACAAAGGAAGGAGACATTGAACAACAGATAACATTTGCAAAACAGATTGCACAGATTTAAGCATATCTTCATCAGACAGGACAAACATTACAGCCAGTCAGCTGTGGTTGACCTCTGGCTACAATGTCTACAGAGTGTGACCACCGGTCTTTCAAGTCATCAGTGTCTTTGTCTCCAGTCACAGGGACATAATATCCTTTTTCACAGCGCCAACTTTGCAGGAAAGTGGTCCTGTGAAAGGATGACGAATGACAAGCAAAAATTCATGAACGGATAACAGTATGCATGGCTTGGTGTGAGCTTTTGTCATAAACACGAGAAGTAATGTGAACGTATGGTCTAGGAAGGAGGTTGAGAAGAATTGTGAGCACATGGTCTGGGAAAGAGGTAGAGAAGTATTGTGAACATATGGTCCAGGAAAGAGGTTAACAAGTATTGTGAACGTATGGTTTGGGAAGGAGGTTGAGAACTATTGTTAACATATGGTCCGAGAAGGAGGTTGAGAAGTATTGTGAACGTCTGGACCAGGAAGGAGGTTGAGAAGTATCGTGAAACGTGTGGTGTGGGAAGGGGGTTGAGAAGTATTGAGAATGTATGGTCTGGGAAGGAGTTCGAGAAGTATTGTGAAATGTATGGACTGGGAAGGAGCTTGAGAAGTATTGTGAACGTATGGTTTGGGAAGGAGGTTGAGAAGTATTGTGAAATGTATGGACAGGGAAAGAGGTTGACAAGTATTGTGAAACGTATGGACTGGGAAGAAGCTACAGAAGTATTACGAACGTATGGTCTGGGAAGGAGGTTGAGAAGTATTGTGAACGTCTGGTCCGGGAACGAGCTTGAGAAGTATTGTCAAACGTATGGTTTAGGAAGGAGGTTGAGAAGCATTGTGAACGTCTGGTCTGGGAAGGGGGTTGAGAAGTATTGAGAATGTATGGTCTGGGAAGGAGTTCGAGAAGTATTGTGAAACGTATGGACTGGGAAGGAGGTTGAGAAGTATTATGAAATGTAAGGTCTGGGAAGGCGCTTGAGAAGTATTGTGAATCCTTTTGATCCTTTGTTATTTTGAGTGTGTTAGAAAACACAAACCTGTGAGCAATACATGCTTTAGTATGTTCTTGTTGTTGCAGCAGCTGCAAGCTAAAAGGCATTTCTCAATAGATGGAGCAGCATTTTTAAACATCAACCAACGGGAACATCTGAATGTTACCAAACCAACCAGAATTATAATGATACTTCATCAATGAGAAGCCATGTTACATCATCATTTCCCAGTGCTGCCCTCTTTGTGGGAAAGAATGTAAACACAATTATAGTTAGTCCAACAACAGACAAGTTTCCACACATTCAACTAAATAAGAAGGTATTCAGTTGACAATAGGATTGTGTATCAGTTTAGAGGTGACAGACAGGTTAATCTACACATGATGTGTTAGAATGTGTTCCACTCACCAGCTCAATGCTGTCTGACACATAAGTCTCAACATGCTGTGTTAGAATGTGTTCCACTCACCAGCTCAATGCTGTCTGACACATAAGTCTCAACATGCTGTGTTAGAATGTGTTCCACTCACCAGCTCAATGCTGTCTGACACATAAGTCTCAACATGCTGTGTTAGAATGTGCTCCACTCATCAGCTCAATGCTGTCTGACAGATATGTCTCAACATGCTGCGTTAGTATGTGCTCCACTCACCAGCTCAATGCTGTCTGACAGATAAGTCTCAACATGCTGCATTAGAATGTGCTCCACTCACCAGCTCAATGCTGTCTGACAGATAAGTCTCAACATGCTGCATTAGAATGTGCTCCACTCACCAGCTCAATGCTTTCTGACAGATAAGTGTCAACATGCTGTGTTAGAATGTGTTCCACTCACCAGCTCAATGCTGTCTGACAGATAAGTCTCAACGTGTTGCGTTAGAATGTGCTCCACTTCATGGTGCCTTGTCACAGGAATGTCAGTTCTTCCTGGATTCTGGTCTGAAGACACAAAAAGCAGAACATAACTAATGAAGAAAAAAAATCTGTTGAGTTTTCGCTATTCATCCGTTTTCATTAATTTATCTGTTGTGATCTGCATCTTTTGGGTATTCAGGAAAATTCCCCAAAGAATACCGAGCAAGACTAGAAAATTTTCACAACATGAGGAGAAAGCACAAAGTTCTGATTACGAGCGGATCAACTGAGCAACAAATAGAACAATTCAATTAATTCAGTTTATCTCACGTTCTTAGTCAAACTGCCAAAGTATTGAATAAAAACTGATGCAGCAAGCAAAATCGGCAAGGAATTGCTATTTTTCACATGCAAATTCAACTTGTATCTTAACTAAAAAAACGCAAAAGACAAAACTAGGGCCTGAATATCAACTTGTGGATTACGCTCCATAGCCCCACTGAGTGTGCTTTTGATTATGACAAAATCTGTCCTATACCTGAACACACATTTGTATTGCCTCATTGTGATTTGTGTAATGGTATATCTGTCAATTACATTTCATAAATATGGAATTTATTTTCGAATGTCATAACCACAAAACCCAAGTGCAACACGCTTAAATTTAAGAAGTTGTCATGCATCAAGTTTTTTAAACCTACTAAATGAAAATATTTTTCTAGCCAAAATGAGGCAAAAAAACGAATAAAAGTAAAAAAGATGCTCCTTTCAGTTCAAATGGTGTAAAAGCTTTAATACGCAACTGTTACTCAGCTGTTGCTTGTGTACTGCGTAGAATGCCAAACAGGATTCACTTTATCAATATATACATTTCGAGTAGCATCTTTGTTACTTTTATTCAAAGTTTGAAAATTTACTGCACAGAAATGGTTGACATTTGCAAAAACGTCAACTTACTATCAACCGCTAGGTGGAGTGACTGTGCAAGATCTCTCAATGCACTGCTGATGTGTGCTTCAAAAGATGCCAACACTTCAGCATCTGTGAAAAGAACATGCAAGGAAAACAAATTGAAAAGATTACATGCTCTCGTAGAAGATTACACAATGTCAAGTTAAGGATACCTCAAACCTTAATTAGTGGCCTTGTATATCAAAAACATGCTTTGTCAACTAGTAAAAGTATATGTTCACTGAAAGAAGATCAGGCATTATAAAAATATGTTTTATATTTATGTGCCATGATTATTAAGTTAACAAATTTTGGAGTCAAAATTTCATTTTTAAGAAAGGTACATTCACAGCAAAATAACCCCAGTCGATTTTAATGAAACCATTTTAAATGAAAACTTCACCAGTTACCTAAAAACAATGTTAGTAATTTTTGATTAGTCTTTCAGTTTGGTTTCTCTGACAGATTAACTTGCAAAACAAAATTTTGTAAAAAATAGCAGTCATATTTAATTGTTTTTACTACATTACACTAAGGCCTTTATATCAAAAATCCGTTTTCGAAATTTATGAATAAATATTAAGTTTGCAAAGTTTCAGTGAAACCCACCAAGCCGTTTAAGAGAACTCTTCAAATTAATTTGATATGCCAAAGATAAGAAAACGACAAAGTTGTGAAATGTAAAAATCTCAAGGTCTTTAGTTAATGATTCAGTGAAAACTTGTTTTCGGTCAACAATCTAACCTGTTTGTGCCTTAACTATGTTTGCTATTTCAACATTCAGTTGCAATGTCAACTGAATTTGCAATGTGTAATTAACTTGATTATCACAAAAATGTTTTAATTGTGTATGTGGGGTTTCGTGTATCTCGTGTTGTCTAGGTCAGAAGGCGGAGTCAACAGTAAGTAGGCCAACAGTTCATTGTATACACACCACGCGACAGGAGAATATCAAGAAACCAACAACAAAATGGGTAGTTAACAAAGCTAGTCCATTATTATTAGCGAAATGTGAAATTACCAATGAAATTAATGAATTTCGTGGAAAACTTTTTAACAACTTCTTTCGTTATTGAACACTTTAGCCTAAGAGACAGTTCAACTACTCATACTCGGTGCATTCATTCTCAAGCGGTTGTATGCATGCACAACTTCCCCCGGATAAAAAGGTTTTATCTTCGTTTTCTGCAGCATCTTTCTATGCTATGTACACCATGTTGACTCAATATTATGGCGACTCGGTGAATGAAAGGACTTAGGGTACATACAAAACTGCTTTATGCCTGGTGCCGTGAGATTCGATTTGAGTGACAGCCCTGCAACCTTTGATCCTAGTAAACAAATTCCCATGCGGTTATGCAGTTCCAAGGTGGTTCTGCTCAATCTTGTTTTCTCACTACATGGTATAAATTTTGTACTTGATGTACCCCGAGAATGAAGATAAGGTATTTTGTTAGACATTATGAAAAAAATATCTTAAAAACGGCCAATTTTTATGAATAAGGTTGAGATATCCTTAACCTGGAAATGAAGGAAGTATGAAAGGACTGGCTTCTGTTCAAATATTGGTCTCAAAAACTCCTTTGTTTTTATTCATATGTTATCTTCGTATCAAAAAGCCATTGAACTATTTAATTTGTATGTCTTGTATATATGCACCTAATGGTGATGAAAACACAATTTGGTAGATGGAACATGCTTGTCCTTTAGTCTACCACACAGAGTGAAAAGTGTACAAGTTACTAGATACTACTTCTACTGGTTCTCCTTTTACCATCACCACCTCCCTCATAGATGTCAAACAGTTCAATGCATCAAATGACTGAATTTGCACTTGTTAAAACAAGTCCCTCCATATATATTAAACAGGTACCACACCAAACTAACTCTCTGCACGTGCACGCCCATCTTAACACATTGATGAACCAGACAGGGACAGACAGAAACAGGCAACTTTGACCAATATTGTGTCTCCAATGAAACACTGTCCGCAAGGGTCTTTCTCAGACTAGACAGCTCAGTTTCAAAACTGTACCGAGAACTTTGGTGTGACTAGGCCCTAATAAAGAACCAACTCGCTAGTCACAAGTCACTTAATGAAGTTCTAGCCAAGCGTAACCTACCTATTTGAACGCCATCCTTGTTCAGACTTTCATCCAGTGTTTTCTCCAGATCACGTACAACGACTTGTAACTCTTCTTTGAACTGCTGTGTTTCCTTACTGCACACTGAATCAAATGACGACCTGCGCTTACGTGATGTGTGACCTTCAGCATCACTCCCATCAGTCTCGGTGGTGTCCCCTAAACATGCATTATGGCAAGGGTCAAACCATTACAAACCATGTGTAACAAATTTATCTCGCACAGAATTGTGAACGTTATGCATATACTAAAGGATTGATATTCCCATAACAACACACCAACAACGAAACAAAGTGTGGTTGCTCTGAAGCTAGGCAACTTCTGTAGAATTTCAACTTTGCAGTTCCATACTAGGTCAGACAGTAACTTGACAGTTGTCTTTTCGAAACTTAAATTTTTCCACATTGTTTTGTTAGTATGGGGCTATCAAGTTGAGTATATGTCAATTGACAAGACAGTAAAGTTGAAGAAAACCAATTAACTGTTAGGTCCTCCTCAGCTTGTTGAACACCCTTAAACCTGTCAGTTAGCAAAGTACAGTCACATTAAAGGTTGTATGTTGAACAAAAGTTAGTAGCTACTAATAGTTACAAGTGTTGTGCGCACAACTCATTGGTACAGCTGCAGGACTGTAATGTAGAGATGTGTTTTTGGAGTTATCAGAAGGAATAACTTTCCTTCAGCAATTACGGCCAGCTTCAAACTGTCTACATGTGTCAAATGTGAGTGATATATGAAGCAGCATTTTTGAAAGTTAGTCATTACAATTTTACGTCCCCAATTTACAGTCCACGAAAACAACGTTGAACATATAGTAAGCCGCTGGTAACCAAGATTAAACCACTGCAGGCTTGATGAACTATTTCAATTGAAAAATTAAACTGTCGACATGTACCACTTCAACAGAACGCCTAACTGATGGAAATAAGCTAAAATAGGGGTAAGATTACAACAATGTGAAATGTTGTTGATTAAAATCCACAGGATACATAATGATGTTATCCAGGCTCCTAAGACCTGTGCCTGTTACAAAACTGATTCAATCATATGGACTACACTACACTGTAAGTTCAAGGTCAATATTCCAGTAAGGATAAGAAAGATAGTACTACAAGAAGTTGCTGACTAGCTTATCTCGGGCTGCGCAAGTTTAAGACTGGCAGACTGGAATGATGGCCAAGTACCTTTCCCGCTACCTTTGGAAGAAGAGCTAAAGAATCCCTGAACGGAGGTACGAACTCGTCGCTCGCGCTCAGATTGAATGGTACTGTAGATCGACTGTGACGGGTCGACATCTAGAGTGGCATCTACTTCGTCCGAGGCTGAAAATTGAGTTAGTGAGAAGGAACTATCAGAGGAGTAGGATAGAACAGACTACGATAAGGAGGGGCATATCTACGTTGTGTGGGGAGTAAGAGAACAATAGAGCTAAAAGCTAAAATTGATTGACAGGTGTCATAATCAACATGCTACATGTAGATGTGTCACTTAAAGGTAGGGCATGCTCGAGTTACTAAACTACATACAATCAGATCAATAAGAAATCATTACATAATGTAGCAAAAAGTTACAACAGCCTATATTGGATATCATAATAATTCAAATTAAAACAACTCATTAAATTAAAGTAAATCACGTTAGAAAAATAACTAAGAAAATTGTAACCTTAGTCTAAATTTACACAATTTGCAAGAAAGTAACCTCCAAAGATTATAGCATTTTGGTTCCGAGACATTGCTCAATTTGTTGGTCATATGATGGTGAGACACTGCTCAATTCATGGCTCACATGGTTAGTGAGACAGAGCTCAATTCGTTGGTCATATGATGGTGACACTGCTCAATTCGTTGGCCATATGACATAGTAATCGTCAGCAAGAAAGCCAGTAAGCCAGCAACATGGTTAGGCAGCTTAAAGCAGCAGTTAGCTAAGAGATAAAAAGCTTGTGATGCCCGGAATTGTGCAAAAGCAATGACATCCAACAAAGAACATAAATTTAGTTGAAAGCGACATTAAAACTGAAGCATTCTGGGAAGCATGCAGACAAAACCAACATTAATCCTCATGACCTTCATACATATTGTTAAACTAAGGATTATATGAAGCAAAATATCTGTTTCAATGTACAGTAAATTTTAAACTGTAACTGTCCTATGAATTAAAATTTCTTTTACTTTCCTTTAAAGAAGTCAAGCTACATTTCGAACAAGACTATTACTGGGTTCCATATCAGTGTGAAAAAGGGAACTAAATAATAACCTTTTGTACAATGAAGATAATTGAGATACGACATAAAAACACCTTACAGCAAACAAAAGTTCAATTCCTGTGTAAATAGGCCAGTTGTGTTAATTATTGTGATGAGAATTGAGAGGCTGTCAAAGGACAACCACAGTGAGTGAAATTATTTCATTTTGTATGCAGCAGTGTTTCCTTAAATTGAGCCTCTTATTTAGATGCGCCACCTATCCATATCCTATCAAAACAATCATGCAATCCATGCAGACAGTACAATCCAAGGGACATTAGATATCCCCAAAAGGTGTCACTGCAGAGTACCATAAACACGATTCATGTTTTAGTAATTAGCAGTTAGCAGTTAGGAGCAGATCAAACAGAGAATAAACAAGATGAGACAATGCCACACACTTGAACCACCACAGCAAACAAAAGTTAATTTTGCTACAAAATTAAAAATACAAACAATAGGGAAAGGTAATTTGTGCATTTCCAGCAGTAATGATGATAAGCAATCACTTTTACCCTGCAGTAAGATTGAAACAAACACGGAAACAAAATTTTCATTGAAAATGTAATTGAAAACTAGTAACATGATGTTAAGCAAATTTACAAGTCAAATTGTGGACTCAGCAGCAATGATCACTTTGGGTGGATGTCAATACTCAAGTCATAAGACAGCCACGACAATTCCACAAGATTTGGGTGTTTATTCGCTAAACGGGAACAAGAGAGTTTACTTCACTTCAAAGTTTACAACGGATATCATTACCAACCAAATAATACACCTATCAAAACACATGTGTGGGGGGTGCACAAACATTGACAATGATTAGTTCCACTGCGTCACCTGTAGTCAATGTTTGACACTATGTTCATTACTAACAGCTCAATTCACAGTGGAAAAGTCAATAAAACGACAGCAGCCAATTACTGCTGGAATGTTCTACATCTTTCCTATCTCATATTTACACAGGGTCTCTCAAGAATGCATTGAAATCCGAATACCAGAAAACGGTTTTACTGGGAACTAATGGCATTTTTGCATTTCAAGAAACCCAGTTTCTACTGTAAGACACAGAAGACAGGGAGAGTGTCACAGCTGACACATATTTGCAGAGAAATGACAAATGGATTTTACTTCAGATCCCATGCAGCTGACTCTCTCACAGCCATTTAATAATCCACACAATGACCACTTGTCATTAGTCAAGGTGAGACATAACTTGCCAAAAAGCTTCGGGCATATGAAGCGCCTATAGGAGCTCCATCATCTCAACTGGCAGTGCCAGTAGAGACGATGTTCATTGTCAAGCTCCTCATCTCAGTTTTATCTATTTATTAAACATCACATGCAGCTACTTGCTCTCATGGACATATAAATAAAGCACAAAAATGGTTCCAGGTTTTTAGTGCAATGGGCCCACCTGGGTGGGCTTCGCATGTTTGGTTCAGCATGTAACGGACCACCTGCAATTATTTTTAAAGGTGGTTTAAAGGTAATAAACAATGTAAATTCAAATCAACCGGATGGTGTCACCTGACTAGGGATCCCTTCTCTTTGGAGTTACTTCCCGTGTTTTATCACATGACAAAATCCAACCAAAGTGATCACAGCCAACGTAAAAGTTACTGAGACAAACGCCTGTTTGTTCATACAATGTCATTTCAACAAAGTCCAGTATATGATTCGTTAATTAGCTGAACATGCTACCGTGAATGGACACAAAACATAATAATGAATCAATGACCTAATGGTTGAAGTTACTATAAACCTCCTGTTGAGAAATTGGGCTTAAATTGTCTCATACTTGAATTACAAGTTAGAGATGTCTGACCTCGGGTACTGATGGTTTGTTTGTTGGCTTGTGACAAGGCCCAGGAAGTTGGCATGGCCAAACGAGTCATATTAAACACCAAACAACTGCCGCAAGCAATTTGGAACTGTCAGTTCAACTCAAGCACATTAACGACTTCTAAAACGTGTAAGGACCAAATCTAGACTAACTTTGACACGTTGTCAAAATGAAGTCTGTTTTTAATGGAGGCAGGTTCATAGCTTCTGCATTTACCAGTAACAAGTGAGAAAAAGTTGGTTAAAAGACATTTGAGATATTTTTTATCTTTAATGATTAATTGAACAAAAATTATAGGAAATTTTACAAAGCAAACAAAGAGGAAAGGAGACAGGGGTATACCTTCCCAATTAATAGCGAACAGGCTTTTACGTTTTGATTCGTGCCAATGCGACAAACTTTGCGAGGCTACTCGCTTGCTTTTTTGCAGCGAACGAACAACTTTAGCACTACCGAATTGTTTAAACTTTTTGGTCACATTTTTGTAGAACCAGTCACTCTGTTGCTTCTCCAGTCCCCTGCAAATAAACAACAGAGTATGAACGAATGAACAGCTAATACACAGAACATGAAGGAATGAACAGCTAATAAACAGAACATGAAGGAATGAACAGCTAATAAACAGAATATGAAGGAATGAACAGATCATAAATAGAACATGAAGGAATGAACAGCTGATAAACAGAACATGAAGGAATGAACAGATAATAAACTTAAAGCTGCAAAATTTCACCGTTTTCAGGGCTAAAAACAAAAATCTAAATAGGCCTTTAACGCTCACAAAATCTGCCTCGTAATATTCCTTCCCATTTCTATAAATTCCATTTCAGTAAGCGTTAGTTAGCGTTTAGTTGAGTTCGTGATGGTTTTGATGTTCTCATTGGTACCCCCCGCCTTACCATACTTTATACACCCTCGTCAAGGTAAGTGTATATTCACGGCTAAATACCGACATAGCGGCAAGGCTCATGGTCTAAAAATTTGGCACACAATGATTTTTTCAGGACTGTCGGATATTATTGATAAATTGAAGACATTACTGTAGAATTTTAGAACTGTAGGTAAGGCAATTTTCAAATGTATACACGTTCATGGGATGGGCGCTTATTTTAGCGAAGTCTGAAAACGCGTTGGGTGCACTTATTGGGACATGGGCGAATAAGGTATTTTTGATTGACAAAGAACTAAAACTAATTCACTGACATTTGATTACGGTAAGAGTGAAATCTGCTCTAGATCAGAGGTGAGTTTTGTCAGGCATTCACATTTCATTTTTTAGCAAAATGAGACAGAAATGTGAACAAATCCTTGAAATTAATTGCACTTCTAGATATACCAGATTGTTTTTGTCAACAAATCTTAGCACAATAGGCAACTAGGCAGAGTCTTATAAGATCTCCTTATCCCGAGTCTCATAATCCACAATGATAATATTCAATTGCACTACCCAGACTCATGTTTGTTATTAAAAACTTAATAACCTATATCAGTTTCATATGATGCCAGACCACCACCTACTTGTATGTACGAAATATAGGCAGGGTCAAATGAACAAACTTGCAACTTGCCCAGCTTTGGTCATTCATTCACCTTGATCAATTTTGTTTGAATATTAACATAAAATAGTCTCGCACAACTGGTCAAGATTTACTAGACCAAACAAGTTCAGCAACGCCGGAATCCCCAGAGTTGCAAGAACAAGTTAATTTTCATATTCCAGGTTTTAATGAGACACGTTATACAGCATGTTTAGAGCTCTCAGCTCCCTACCACATACTTCTGTATCCTTCTCACAGACATTACGCAAGTAGACCTTTTTACATATTGTAGCATGTTTAGTCCACGGAGCTTAATTCCTACTGTCTACTTACGCCTCCTTCTCACAGACATTGCACATGTAGACCTTCTTAGTCTCATCCCACTTGCTGCAGTCCTTGCACACCCAGTAGCGACACCTATCACACTGCAGTCGACGTCGGAACAGGAAGATGAACCCAGCCAGGCATCGCATGCAACAGTCGTCATTACTAAAGTTTTTTTCCTTAGAAAGGATTGTGTCCTTGGTGCGCTCTTCTTTGATCTCTTCTTCAATTTTACTGAAGTAGACAAGTTTGCAAAGTGAAAAAATTGACCAGCTTCATGCTTTGCCACTAACATGCGATGGCTGTCTTCAGAAAATCACTGATCAACCTCCTCTCATTGTGTTGCACAATGATGGACTCTCCCACACTAAGTTAACAGTTAGCTTTTATTGGGTCACTATATACTGATGGAGGGCAACAGGTTTTATCTAAGGGCATGCAGCTGACCAAGTCACCCAGAAAAGGCAGAACGAGGACAAGTAACAAAACCTGGTCCAAGTCATGTAGGCCAGATGTGGCCCACTAGAGGGCGCAATACAAGAGAGGGTCAAAGGACTACCATCTTATGCAGGACGTCATTGACAAGTGTGAGCATTTAGACAAATAGGGAATGAAACTGTAGATTTTAACTCAGTAAAAGTATACATTTTCTGAAAGTGAAAAGCCTCTAGAATTTTATTTTGCCGTTAATTGGTCACACGATAATTTCTTTTAGTAAAATTTAGTGAAAACGTGCACTGCTAGCAAAACAACATTATCACCACATGATTAAATTCTATTTGACATAATTGGTTTATATGAGATGCCAAGAACACAATTTTCTAAAATATCATTTTGTTTTTGTTTATGCAACTTAAAGAAAAGTTTTGTGAAAATTATTAAAGTCCTGTTTTGATAGCCCCTCATGCAAAATCTTGTGTTAACAACCTGTCAGCATTTGGGTGCACAGAGTGTCAAAAATGTTAAGTGTTCGCAATCTACAAAATAAGTTTTCATTATGATAGCCTTTCCATAATTCAAGACACCATAATTCCTAATTATCAAATATCACATGCGCTCCAAAAACACAGAAATGACTGCACAACTCAATTTTTAATAAAGAGGTCTTAACTTGCAGCTAAAGATGAAGGACATAAGATCACATTAAAACTTGAAGAGAAGGGTTCAAACCACATCTGATAGCATTCTGCTAAAGAAAGTTTTAAGTACCGTAATCGTTCGGGTTAACGCCCTGGGCGGTTAAAATGGCGAATCCAAAAAATCGGGGGAGGGCGGTTAACCCAGCAGTGGGCGGTTAAATCGAAAATCCACCTAAAGTAGGGGATGGGCGGTTAACCGAACATGGGCGCTTATTACGACAGACAACCGCCCTGGGCGGTTAATCTTACCTGGCGATCTAAATCCCGACACGACAATCATACTCGGAACGCATAGCCCTTTTCAAAGAGCTTTATCGTCACGTCGCCAAATGACTGTGAAAACGTCATAACAGTGGATGATCCCAACAAAGGTTCTCTTGCCTTCAGATTAATCATTCACTATAAAACTTACAAAATTGCTGAGTAATAGCCCCGTGCCGTCCTGCGGTGCGCAGCCGACCAGTGACCTCGCAGCCTCCACTAGAATTAAAACTGTTTCAAGATGTGACCCTGCTTAAGTGCGCGCATGCAAGCTTCATGTGTTGCAGAGGTCAGACATCAAATTTATGGTTACAGTCTCGTACTATATATAGCTGTCAAGTTCCGACTCAGAGAACAGTTTTAAAATTGGTTGTAATAAGTTTGAAAAAAAACTCTGCTGTTTTTTGTGTTTGGGATGTTATAGTCGACACTCCGTGACTCAATGACATTTTCAGCGTATGGTTCTGCGGCTAGCTGTCTTATCTCGACAGCCCGGCATTGCTCTCTTGTCGTTGCGCCAAACATGCTATGCAAAGACGTAAGACAAGGATCGGGGGTGGTCGAGCCAGTCGTCGATCAAGAATAAAATTTAAAGCAACTGCATATATATGTTACAAAATGTCAGAAAACAGCAATGTTTCAATTCATTATTCTAAACGATCACCTTACCAAACTTCGTGGTGGAAAAACATTTATTTTTCATGCAACTGAGATGTCCAGATTATCCTATTTATATCACTTGTAATATCGCACTGCGGCACTGTTCGGTCCCGCTGTTATCGCGCAATGTCTCAGTCGGCTGACAATCGTGACTTGGAAATGCCGTCAAGTAATATAACGGCCTCTTTCAATTTGCATCTCGTTTTTTATGGCCAAAGATAGTGGCGGTATTCACGCACGTAGGGCCTATGTGTGAGTCACCTGTCCATCACATATTGGTGTCAAGGTAACATGCACTACAAACTGTGGGAACTTGCGCACGTGCACCACTACAAATCAGTCACACATAGCGACAGTTCGAAGTAACAAAAACGGGCGTGACTATCATGTGCTTTTAAGCTGTTGTTACGAAAGACCCAGTTCTTTACGATATTCTTCCGTTGCCAATGTTCCCCAAAACTGCGATGTCAAGTCTATTGCTCCCTAAGCCCATCCTTGTAACTAGCTGTGTGAATCTCCTACCCACTATCATCAAGCAGTCTACATCGTAGCTATTTCAGACTCGAATGGTAAAAATTTTTGTTCAGGCTGAATGGCCAATGTATATACACAATTATTCTGGATGGCTAAAAAGGGGACGTGGAAACGATTATTCACACAGTCACGCTTACGTGCAGGCTGACGCAAGAATAGTAAAGAACAGCCAGCGACATTAGTTAAATCTGCTAACCAGTTTGACTGAGATGCAATAAGCGAAAAACAAAATTTGACTAGCCGTTTTTTTATTACTTCAAGATAATACACAAACATACATTATTGCCAACGTTTGAATTCAGAAATCGACAGGCAGCATCGAAATCGGTAACCCAGTAAGGCACTTGTACTGTCCCTTCGGTCGCCCCACACCCTCTATAACCCGGCAGTTATATTCATCAAAATATTGAGAATTTGACATCTTTCCGTGAGTTGTGAGATTTGTTCAAAATTCGAGAGCTTCCCACCTTAATAGAATTTGGAGGGTTGGCAAAACCATTGTCACATTTCTCTGGCGTGATTTTTTCGAATATATGTTTTATCTAGTGCACTGCAGACGGAAACTCAGCGCGGCAGACAAAGTCGCTGAAAGCGGAGGTTTTGATGCCGGCGGCATTCTTAAACTTTACAAACAAGGGAAGAAAAGAAAGTGACAAAAAGGTTCAAGTATTATATTTTGAAGTGAGTTCATGACCGAAGACAATAACTCGTTACCTGTATTGTAATTCAGATTGCTAAACCACCGTCTCGGAGTCCCGGCGTCGTTGCACTCACTGTGATCGTCGATCTTTTTCTAAAAGTCGGGGAATCGCGCGTTTCCTTAGCACTAGGTGCTAAATCTTCATTCCTTAAAAGTCGGGGATGGGCACTTAACCGAGAGGTGGGCGCTTAACTGGAAATCTTCAAAAATCGCAGGGGGGCGCTTAACTGAGCAGTGGGCGGTTAAATCGAAAATCCACTTAAAGTCGGGGATGGGCGGTTAACTGAGCATGGGCATTAACCCGAACGATTACGGTAATTTGATTTTTCCTGCGAGTCTTCAGTTCCTTTGTCGATTCCATTCTGGAAAATTTTCCAGAAATTTTTCAACACAACTTTTGCACAAAGGCACAAGCTGGATAATTCTGCAAGATTTGCATTCATCTGATGCATTTCTGAGAGTAAGAAAAAATCAGAAAAGACAGGCATGACCAGGCTTGAGAAAAGGATTGTGTGTATGTAACAACAGGAGGTCAAGTGGTGTCAGTGCAAAGTGCCTACATGTCAGGACACATGATTACAAAGATTTCACTGAAGCAGACGTGAAACTGTCATTTTGACTTCTGCACCACATGAAGCGCTCCTCCATTCAAATTTGACCACACAATAACAGAGATTCTAATATTTCAGGCTCAAGACCAAAACAAAGTCTGTCAATGTATTTTTTATGAGCAAATCAACAATTTGGGTACATTGAAATTCGTGACTTGTCGAAAATTTTAATGCTCGTCCCTTGACTTTTTAATTTCACAATTTCCACACCCTGCACAGGCGTCGACCTGTAGGGGTACGGTATATGATGACATTTTATCTCCGAGGTTCATTACTCACCGGAATGTTCCAAATAGAACAAGTCCATTATACAAGGCCAAAATAGCTTTTTTGAAACTTATGTCATGTTGCAATATTTTTTAGGTTTACATATTTTGTCATCTGATGTCAGATGAAACAGGCTAGGATCATTCTCTTTTTTACCCAGCGCCTACGGATGCCAACCAAAATGGATCACGATCCTTCTCGTTGTACCTAGCGCCACCTGATGCCAGCGTTGAGGCACAGGTTTCAAAATGAGTTGGCAGCAGATCACAAGCGATTATGTTATTTTGGCCTAACAAGCTTCATAACAATTCTGGACTATGAACACGTAATAAATAATTAACAGAGAGCGGTGGATGACTAACGTTAGCCACCATCGCTCACCACCTCCCGCTGCATCAACAAAAAAAACATTAACATCAGACTTAGACTAATAATGTTAAACATCGAGTTCAAGACTTCACTCTATTCTTTTCTTTTATCTTTAATGCATCACGATGTCATGATACAGTGAGGGAATAACAAATACATGGTAGTCCATGGCAACATTCAAACTTACACTTTTCGCTTCTTGCTTGAATCACGAAAAACGTATTGGGAAAGAGGGAGTGACAACTAAACAAACTCTTTGCTATGTCAGCCAGAGTGGAATGCACAACTTTCCAACTAAATTAGAGCCAACACAAAAAGAAAATTAAAATGGTAAATTATGCGAATAAACAACACTTATACAAGACAATGGTATGACACACTACTCCTACCTGGGTAGTTCCTCATAAATTATCCTAATCTGAAACTTCTGAGGGGTCCGACCTCCCCGAATTCTCTCACGCCCATGGTCATGGAAGTCTGTCCCAGGGGGGCAGGGCACGGTGTGATTGCTCTTCCCCCCCAACCCCACCAGGGATGTTGGTGAACACAGATATGAGTAAAGGATATGTTCCAACAGCACCTTTACAGCCTCTTCAGCCAGCTCCATGCTCCATGGTCGCTGGGTCACGTAGTGACAGCCAGGTAGGCAGTGAGGCATAAGGTAGGAAATGGACCAGTCCATGGTAGGGGAGACAGGTAAGGGAAGATGTGACATGGACGGTGACAGAAGTTGTGATTAATGCAAAAGATAAAACAACACTAGATTTATGCACTTAATGTTTCCGACTCTACAAATCTGATGAGCGTATATTCCTGATGAATGTTTTAGTAAGTAACACAGTTGCATTGCGCGTACAGCACCAACCTATGGAGTGACCTGGCTAAAAGAATGCTGGTAGCAGAAGCCAAATACCCTTGGGTTACATCAGGTAGTAGATAATTACAACTACCCTCAAGGCATACTTCCTCAAAGTACTTGTATATAGGATCAGCAGAGAATGACATGTAGCACTTATGATACCCTCATAATCTACAGCATACATTTTATACTGGTCAAACATAATCAGAACGCAAGTTGACCGTAAAACAAATTATAATTCAACACTTAATTGCAAAATAGCTCCAACATTTTAGAACTGAAAAGTGCTTTTCAAACAAGAGAAAAAATTACTTTGAATCCTTCTCACACTGGGTAAGGCTACCGTTAGGAACACTGGGACCCCCATGTTAACAAAACAAAGATATCCAGCAAACTAAAAGGTGTTGTTTAGTTAATGTTCATGTTGACATGTAGCATGACAAGTGTGTGCACACAAGCTCCAGTTTCTCCTTTCCGCCACTCGTACAGTGTTGCTTCCTCTGCATCTCGGCAAATATCTTCCTTACCTATATGAATTTAACTAGGCCACCATTAATGTGTACACATGACTCACTGCCACAATAACCCACTTCACACCTTATCTCAGTATATTTTAACCACAGCTGCCTGACAATGTAATATACTTCCCTAAATGATCAACCCCGCAGGGACTCGCCAATGCAGTTTACCCCAACCCCGCAGGGACTTACCAAGGCAGTTTACCCCAATCATGACAGACAGATCAACGTGCTCTAGCATTTGCCCAAAGTGCCCCCAACCCAACACAGACCTACCTCAGCCTTTCCTGTTCCTGATTGCGTAAATCAAAGTCTCTCTGTATCACCGCCAATATCTTCTCGCACTCCTCCTCAGAGAGGTGCGACAGGTTCAACTTCTTACCCATCTCCACCAGGGTCAGTCCTCTACAACATAGACAAGAACACTGCGTCAGCATAACAAACTGAGACATTTATACACCAGGTGGCACCTCTGGTGGGAATTAAAGCTTTTCAAACACAATTTACCCGTATAACTTGGTAGAATAAGTCAGCAATGACATATGCTGTAATAGACCCAGTTTATGGACATTATGTAAGAACCAACGCAAGGAGAGGGAGCTGGTCACTACAACAGCTTGTAACATAGTAAAAACAGTAATAATAAAAACAGTAACCCTTGACCCAATAGGAAGATGAAACTTTTGACAAAATGATTTCCAACACTGATGCGGTAAATATTCTCCAATTCTGTACACAGAAACTACAGCAACAGTTGAGTTTTCTTGATTCTGGAATTTTGGACAAGGTAGATTTTGGCGTTTACCACAATTCTCAAAATTTTTAATGTGTTTTCAATCTATTGAGTGGCTAATTTTGCCATCTATCTGGTGGTTCTTGAATTTGGGTCTGCCAATATTTTCTATATGTAGGATTTGTGACAAGCTCTGACCTTGAGCAAAATAATTGATTTTTCACTGTCTCGAACTGGAGAATTCATTATGTTTACCTCAAGTTAAAACATGATACAAGAACAGAGGCACCTAATTTTAAAACAGCCACACATGGGTTAAGCAAATTCAAACTTGCTGTAAAAGTTGCAACCATTAGTACTGTAGCAAGTGATATTACCCCACAAGACAGAGTGAAGTTCTAATCAGTTTGTAATATACGACACCCCTGTACATTAATTACCTTTAATTACAAATAATGAAAACAATTTTTAACTGGTCAAATCACAAGACAGTCTGTGCAGAAATACATTAATATAAAAAGCTACGCAGCTACAGTTTCAAAAACAATATCCAAATTCAACTGCATTTTTATGAATGCAAGATTTTGACAAACAATTAATAGATGTCCCTCGTGGTACCTTTGCCAGATAAGAGGCCAAAACAAAAACTAATACAAAACGGAAAACTACAGGCAACCTAACTGTGATCTTGACAAAATCAAAGATTGGCACAAACGAGTTCTCATTTTTATTCCTTTATTGGCTGAATGACAAAGTTGCAAAATGTCACAAAGACATTGAAAAGATGTCTTAAACTCATCAAGACATACTTCAAAGTAACTGTCCTGATGAGCTTACTTAAAAGTATATCTTGTTAAATAAACAACGCTCAAAAATTTTCGTGGCGTAATCAGCCAGATCTCAAGCAGGTTCCCACACTAAATAAAGGGATATTTAACATCAAATTTTTACAAAGTTCCACATTATCCATTTATTTTATTTTGAAAACTGCCGTTCCTGGAAGGAATTTTCTGAAATTTAGTTCATTGATATATCTCGTCAACTGCTATCTGAAACACGGGACCCACTTTTCTCTTGTTATTCGAGATTTGACTCTAACATATGATTTTTCGCACCATACCGCCGGCATTCCCCGACAGATATTTTTGGAATTTGGTTAAGGGAATGGACCTCATCGAGTCCTTCCTGCGCTGTGCCAGTCATTTCTCACTCCTTGACTGTTATTGACAGATTCCTCGCAGCTCTTTTGTTGGCGGATAATATTCATGCTACTGAGGCAGCGATTTTGATCTACACGAGACTTATACACAACATACAGTTCACACATGATGGCACCGTGACAGCAATTTGTTAATAAACCGTTTGGAATTCTGAAATTTTTAAGTATGTAGATGAATCTCATCAAAGGCTATTAGAAATGTGTTATCACTTTTTCGCTATCATTTAATTTGAGTTACTTCGAATTTTTCCAATTTGTTGACTGTTATTTTGTCAGCTGATTCCTCAAAGCACTATTGTTGGTTTATCATTTACTGTTAGTATGAACGTTGGTGCTAATTGGGCTTCAGTTCGTAGTCGATAATCGTCTTGGTTTTGTCAATGACTTTTCATTTGATTTTGGCAAATGTTGTTCTTCAGAACACTTTCATGATTGTATCATACATGACATATGTAACCTCTACATAGAGTCTTGAATAAAGATCTGTTATACAATATTCTGTATCTATTCTTTCTATTCAAAACTCAAACAGGCTCGTAGCCGGGGGGGGGGGGGGNGGTTCAATCGTTAGAGATAGGATATAGTTTGACAACAACAACAACAAATCTGTTGCAGCTACTGGTGCCACTAATTACAACTATAATTAAGAAGAATTTGCTTCAGATTCAAAGCGCTTCCCGTAATCATCGGGTCCTACCTGACCCCAGGACCCAACTTCGCCGGAGTGGTGTCTGCATAGATGACAGCCTCGTACAGGCAATTAGAAGAGGCTTTACGTCATCCATTGGCATTGGACTCGAGTGGATGCTACACCATTATCGTCGATATTATTGTTAGCTAAATAGGTGATCGTTATGCTGTCAAATTACATGCGTAAGTTAATTCTTGTTAGAGATGTCAAGTAATTACTTGTGGCGTAAAGTAATTATTACATTATGGAGTAAAGTAATTATTACATTATAGCGTAAAGTAATTATTACATTACGGCGTAAAGTAATTATTACATTACGGCGTAAAGTATTTGCGGTGCTACAAGTTACTTTACACTGAAAATAATTACTTAATGTCCTACAAACTTTCTTTATGCCACAAAAAATTACTTTACGCTGCAAATAATTTCTTTACACCATAAATAATTACTTTACACCTTAGATAATTACTTTACACCACAAATTATTTCTTTACGTCCCAATTAATACGCCTCCAACAATTAACGGCGTAACGTTCATCCATTTGGCCAACGATACACCATAGGGTAACAAGGTACTCTAGAAGTGAATGTCTATAACCAGATGTAGCTAAGCTTTAACGCAGCGAAAGAGCTCTCAAAAAGTAGAGTGGTTTGAATATCTTGAAACAAAACAGCAGAAAATACGTTTGTTATCTGCTGTTTTAGTATACTTGCTAGCATAGCATGGTTATGTGCAGGTATTTCAAATTTTGAATTGAAGGTGATGGTCAGATATCCCTATTTCAAATTCCTTTAAAAGGACACTACACCCTGTGATGATTTCCACCAGTTCTCGTTGTGTCACCTGCATCATTGGCGTCAACCTTCCAAGTTAAAAGTATTCCGAAACCGGTTTTGTCCTATTAACAGATACAAAAAACGACTTTCCCATCCAGATCTCTGAAAAAAATGTTCTGTAACGGCTCCACAACCCTCTAAAATTTTGAGGAAAATTAGAAAACCAATTACAAATTCTGCTAAGGGGGCAAGCGTGATTCACGTTTTTAGCGAGTTACGCGGCATCTGTAGGAAACGACCACCCACCAAGGACCATAATGTCCAATTTGTGAGATAGTGGGTATGAATTCTTACTTGATTTCTGCTTTGTCTTTCAAGCGTGAAGCCAATAATGCATCAGCAAGTGAGAAAACGAGGATTGCTTGAAATCATCAAAACAGGGTTTAGACTCCTTTTTAAGGAACGGTACAATTGAAAATTCATAACCCCATGTCACAGTTTGGACAATATGGTCATTGGTGGGTGGATTTTTCCCCACAGTTGTCGTAATTCTCAAAAAGCGTAGATCACGCTTGGCCGGTCAGCAGACTTTGAAAGGACATTTCAAATTTTTCAGGAAACTTTTGAGGGTTGTTAATGGTTACAGAGTATTATTTTGTCTCAATGAGCTGGATGGGAAAGTCAAAAGCCAAATCCGGATTTAGTATCCTTTTAAAAATACAAGAACGTACTTAGTTTTCCGTATTCGCAAGACATGTGGGCATTTTTGTATGCACATGAAATCAATAGGTACCGGACGTTGTTTTCAGTATAGGTACACCACTAATCTAATAATTGAAGTATCGTTTACTTCTGCATGGAAAAGTATCCAATTAATCCTGGGATCGAAATTTTAGAAATTTTCGGTGTAAAGAACCTTCGGAGTAGTGAACCTTTAGAATAGTGGGCTGTTCCCATTTCCAGCGATATAAATAACGCGCAAAAATACAACCAGATAAAAATTTCGTCAAGTCATTCTCAGACTAAAAAATCCGTCGGAGAATGTATTTAAGCACGCTTGATTAGTTTGGCGGAAGGTAATGCGAGAGCGTTCTCTTTCTGGACCACATTACACATCCGACTTTGATTCCCACTCTTTACGAGCAAACGTCACGGCATCCTCATTTCCGTCTCATCTCAGGAACAAAGAGGTGCGAGTTATCGTGCATACAAACTTCCCTTCTCCTACTCAAGCTGCGTCAAGGGCCTCACTGAAAACTATACCGGGTCGGCCTTTGCAAAATATCAAAGATCCACTGTTCCAGAAATTCGAACCACCCCCTGCGCAATACTGGCTACGGGAGATGTCCGTGCTGTGGGTTGTAAAACATGCTAGTAACAACTTGTTTCATCACCACAAACATGGTAACAGATATCTGCGCTTGGCAGATCGGTTAAGTTTTGTCACCACCCACTAATACTAAACTGTCAACCCAACAAAGCCATCAAACTCATCTTTGGTGGAAACTAGAAGATAACATTAATCTCATATCATTCATTAATCGATATTGTGTTATTATTAGGCACAAGGATATTAATAATAAAGTCTGTGTTGAGACTTGTCCCGTGAGTAAACATGGCTAGGGTTTTGTAAAGGAAATGAGCAGACTATATTCATTGAGCGAAGATAACGCATGCTGTATTTATTCAGATCACACAGCAAATTTGACTCCATATCAACTTGACTCTAGTGCAACAAACACAATAATCTATAAGCATTCTCACCCTGCAACAGCGGATAGCAGAATTGAAATTGATAGCAAGCTTTGGTAAGGCAATCATTTTATAATTATAATGTTGATTGCAAAAGTCTCAACCAAAGTTAGAGGCAATATACAGTCCAACTCGGACTACATTTAGTCAATAGCTAAATGGGTAACTGATGACAAACCAGACCCAAGATTTTATCAAAACATGGTAAAACTGAAACACTCATGAAATCTTACATATGATTTGTCTTTGATATGCTGTTATTTTGTACAACAGCCAAACCAGTATCAAATGCCAACAAAGCTCCACAATCCACCACATATATAACTTTTGTACTTACAGACAAGTCATGGGACCAGGGTTCTTTTACAAAGATCTGTATTAATTTGTTCACTGCACCTTGATTTTTTTTTTTTAAACTGCAGTTTGTGGCAACAAAAAATTGATTCCTGGAAAATGAAGAAGGTATTTCTAGGATATGCTGATTACTGGTGAGATAACACCAGATAAAATAGCTGTAGGCTGCAAGTATAGTGATCCATGACTCGCTTTGTTATTTTCTCAAATCTATGAAAGGCAAGTTATTGTTCTCCTATTCTAGCCAAGAGCGGAGATTCAGAAAAGATAACACCGACGACAAAGGGACTCCAAGTATACAGAGCTGTCTATTCTATCTCTAATAAATACCTCACTTTTGTATAAAAATGAATCCTATTGAGGACACAAGACAGGCTAGTCAAACCCCTAGTATACTCTTTTGAGCATTCCAATTCAGTAGGAAACGTAAGGCAAGATCATCTTATTGCTATTGAATGAAAGTAAAGACTACATGCACTGACATTAAATCAAGCTGCACTCTGTTTGCTATAAGGAAGAGCTGCGTTTCACCCTGTTTAGCTGGCTGGAAATCAAATTGGGCCTTTTACTCTAATTAAGTCTCATATTATTCCTTACCTTGAGACAATTTTATTTCCATTACAACATCGAAACCGTCAGCGACTAAAGAATATGCTTTAAAATTCAATGGGATTAGCCAACCCTAAAATTACTAATCTGCCGCATGTGTGCATTGCCTGTGACTTAAATTCGGGGCTCGTTCCGCATACGGTATTCTAGATCAAAGGAGTGTGGCAATCTTTTCATACCTCGAAGCACTTTGGTTAAGAGTTCGACCTAAAATTTCAGGTGAACAGAGGCGATATGCAATTAAGATTACATTAAAATTAACAAACCTGGATATAAAATTAGAGCCGAAGGGTGAAACATAAAACTAAGATTGCAGGATGAAATTAATCTGTTCTCGAAAACATGTCAACCATTCATTTAATTAAAGGTGGTTTTTCAGTAATCCGCGTAAATTTTATATTTTTGCCAGAAGTGCCTTTGTTTCGGCAGTTGAACAGAAAAACTGATTGGTTAATCCACCCCTTTTTCAGTTCTGTACTAGGCAAAGATCAAAATAGAAAACAACTAAAAAAATTCAACAGTAAATTATAACTGTCAAACTTTTTTAAAATCACCATTAAAACTTGGTGCTCAGTCTAATGAGGTGCTGACATATTAAATGCATAGATATACCTGGTCTATAAACTTGGGCCTTTTTGATCATCATTTGCACAATTTTAAATATTATGAATTTTAATTAATTCATTAATTTCACAAATAGATAAAAAACAAAAGTGTGTTTGTATGTTCCTCAATGTTTAGGAAAAATGTTTTATTGTATAAAATTGAAGGGACAAAACTGCTTCCTCAAAAACTGCCCACTGTATGAAAAATCACAGAACGACCTTGCCGTAAATGCCTAATACTACAGCAGATTTCAAAATGACCTCAACAGACTTAAGCAGAGCTGTCACACTTTCCACTAGGACAAATTACCAGAAGTGTTATTCGTATTTTAAATGATATTGTTGTTTCAACAAACTGGCACTTTCCTCAAACTGTAGTATGTAATATTGTTAAAACTAGCCTCCTTCAGTTGTGAATGTGCCAGCAAAGACATATTGACGCAGTGTATTGAGCAATATCTGTGGAGTTTTTTTCCAAGATTTGTTCGACCTGAAACACATTCTGGATGCTTAGTGCTATTCAAATACACGTTAAATTTGGATGTTGACTTGTCCATTTTACTTTGCAAAGTACTGCACTTAGATAATAACAAGTCTTGATGACTGAAAATAGAAATATTTAAGGGTGAAAATGATGAGCGACTAGTCATACTATCACCCTTTTTTATCTCTTCGCCTGTTTAAATCATCAAATTCCCCTGCATTGTGACAACAATGGTCAGCTTCCCACATAAAAATATTACATTCTTTTCATTGTCAGACCTTATAATGAACGTGACCTCACATAATGAAACTTAAACACATTGTCTGTTTTGTAAGCATATTACATACCTGTATGCCGCCAGCTTGCTTAACACAAACAACAAAAATTCAAAAAAGGGAAATGATGTTGTATCACCCAAATGTGCGGCAAGAAAATGAACTGAACATTTAACCTTTCAGCAAGCACAAATTCCAACCCCATGCTGGTAGTCAGTTACCAAGGAAACATGAGGGTAATTTTGTTGGAATAGAAAACATTTGAAGGAAGTATGAAGTAGATAACACCTAAAGAGAACGTCATCCTTAACACCAGGTTAGGAATTTGATTATGAAATAATGGCATGGGGGCACAGGGTGCTATTACAGAACAAAATGTGTGGCATTTAAAACCATAGGGATTGCGACTACTTCATGCAGTCATTTTTGTCAATATCGAACAAAAGCCGGTATGTTATTTCATTGGTGAAATGATAATTAGGACAATGATGCCAGAGTTGACTATCGTTGTGACAATTATGGTGTACGATACTATTTGATGATGATGATGGTGATGATGATGGTGGTGGTGGTGGTGGTGGTGGTGGTGGTGGTGATGATGATGATTATTATTATTATTTATGATGACCATTATGAATCATATTGTGTTCTATTGATACTAAAGAATGAAAATATAGAATATTGCAATAATTTTAAATTTGTATAAACACATTACACATGAGATCCCAGACCTTAGCAATGAAACTACTAAATCATGAACTTTTTTTGCCATTTTAACTAGTGCAACTTACCTCACATGTGACAACTTACTCCAACTTATCAAGGTAGATTAACTTGTTATAGGTAACTTGCGCTGCTTTTAATCGCTGTGTGAATGTAAACATGGGGCCAGATGGAATTATCTGCTGAGATAACATACAGACAGATTTTCTTTTGCATGCCATATTTGCTTCAACTGTCCATTGTCATGCACAGAGCGACAATTTCTGTCTTACCCTAGTTATCATATATGTGTGCGTGGAAACTCTGCTTTAAGTGGGGCAATTTGTGTGTTCTAAGGCAAGTCTGCGTGTGGAAGGACTTTATCTGGTTTCCTGGCCTCCAAAAGCATAACTTACTCAAACTAAAGAATGGGCGTTTTGACCAGCAGTGGATAATTAATCCGAAAATGTTCCAATATACTAGGGTGTGGCTGCTTACCTGAGCATGGGTGTTAACCCGAATGTTTTGAGCGCGTTAGGAGTTAAATTCAGCTAATGCCATCACGTACAGGGGTAAGCTACCATGTACAGGGAAAGCTACCATGTTCAGGGGCGAAAAACAATATTTATCAAAGCTGTAATGCTTGCAACTATATGCTTTATACAAGTATGCTTTGAACATGCAAAATTTAAACAGCTGGTTTTGCTTGGAAGTTGACATCAGAATAGTAAAAATGATCTCAACTAGTTCTTTCCTCAAATGGAAAGTGATCTGTTTTGGTTATGGAACAATTTTGAAACAAATTTCAAGCAACGTTAAGTGTTCTGGAACAAAGGCTATTTTTTGTGCCAGAAGGAAGTTTTATAGCATCTTTTAAACTCTAAACCTGATGTTGTTACCCAATATTTTCTGAATACATATGGGAGGTCTGCTGAGTCTTAATTTCCACCTTCAGTAAACTGTTTAAAAGGCTCTGTGGGTTTCATGATAGAGTCTAACTTGACAGCATGTCCCAAAAACATAGGAACTTGCATATAGCACAGCTTTATAACCACATCCGAAAGCAATGGAGAAAACCCAGACATACGGAAAACCTATCGCTTTGGAGCATATATTAGCACCATATGTACTCACAGCACACTTGGTACATCATTTAATATAACCTCATCTGGGTTATCTACCGGGGAATATCTCAGAAAATGAGCATTTCTCTGAAAAGTAAAGGGTGGGTGTTCACCTGAACGTTCAAGTCGAGGATGAGAGTTTACCCAAACTTTAAATTCGCTTATGCAAATGTCATCACCGTTAATGCATACAAATATGATAATACCGGTATCAAAATGCACACGAACTAAAAGAACCATTTCACATCTTCTTCAGAGAAGAGTGTATGACAAGGTGACACTGAAGATAATTACCAAAGATTTAGCAAGTTGCACATGTTTGGGAGCTTCAATTCTCCAGAGACTGGCTTCTAAGGAGACATTGTCGCAATCTTATGAATTGACGGTGGCCACAGCAGAGTCCCGGCATTGAAATGTGAAATTATTGAAATGTTGTAGGTGAGAATCAAGCCAGAGATGGGCGGGGACGTAAACTAGTATGACAACTATCCCAAATTACACCTGTCGTTTAATCAGATATATCTTTGCCACCAAGATTCATAGACTCAAATTCATTAAACGCTCACCAACTATATTTTGGCTTCTTGTCAATTTGGTTTTGTACTGAAACAAAATACCTGTTTAAAAAATTTCACTTGATTTTACCAGGCAACATGTCAGAACTTAACTTAATCTTTCACATTTATGCATGAACTATGTCTTGAAAAAAGTATGCTCACATAATGCCACTTCACAAATACACAAAATTTAGATTGATCACCAGATGTCACTAGCTGTACATGGTCACATGACCCTGACAAATACATACTGTAAAACCTAGTATATCATGCCATGGCCAAAATTGCACTTTAGGAAATTTAAACTTATTACCACCTCAAATATCAGGACAAGATGTTTTTTCAGATGAAAGGCCAGTCCCCATTTTCTAGTGTTTTCTGTTTTGTGTGAAAATATTGGTTAGTTAAACTCACTACATTATGTGAAAAATAGACATAAATCAAAACAACACATGTTGTGAGTTTCACATTCGCATTAATGTATTTCGTTCACACCCGACTGCACATGACCCCCGACTATAAGGCCATGGTTTTATATTAGAATATAAGGTCATATTAGATTATAAGACCATGTTTTACAGTATTTGATGCCACAGTGCAGATGATTGTAACAGCATGAGTGATAATTCTTGGAGAAAGAACTAAGCTACAAGCAAGTAACAAATTTATACACTCATTCACAGTCAATACTGCCAATATCACCTACACCATGACAAACTGACCCAAACTTCATTGGCAACTTGAGAGTAGACAAGTAAAAAAACGATCTGTTACTTGTTATGGGACAGGTAAGTTATGAAAATCCACAAAGAATAGTTAAAGGCAAGAGACAGGATCACCTCAAATATGACCAATTTCCTCTGTAATTTTCAAAGATAACCTTAACACCACACCAAAATGCAAGAAATTCTAAACATTAATCAGTGAGTTGTCCGAAGGACTAATCCCCAGGGGACAAACCTTCAAATCTTGGTACTCATGTTTAGGAACTGTATTCAAAACCCTATAATTTAGAGTAGTTATAAACTACCCACAAAACCTGTTACTGCAAAATCAGATGAAAATGCCCGTTACGTTGATATTTTTACTAAAGCTCCACCTCTGTGTTAGCTAATAAAAACGAAAATTGAATTAGGCCTTTTACTGTCATATGTAAGAGTTCTAGTTCTAGTTCTATTTCTAACAAGAACATCAAAATCATAAGAAACTCAAGGAAATGTTTCAGCCTTTATCAGAATGATGGGAAACTGTGACATCGAAAATTTGAAAATGATGCATGTACACGGTACAAGCACGCATACACTGACTTTAGTTGGTACTGTAACGAAAAACTAGAGCTGCGCAGAGCATTGAAATGCACCCACAAAGGTACCGCAAACAGCCGTATCACAGAAATGGTCACTAGATGGCGAAAAATAAGTTGAATCCATCCAAAAATGGGAACTTATCATCGCTTCTTTAATAGATAGCTATTTACCAAATATCATAAAAATCCATCCAGGAACTTCAAAAAATAGGAACTTGTTATCGCTTCAATAGAAAACTATTTACCAAATTTCATAAAAATCCTTAAAGGAACTTCAATGATGAGAGTAATATCTGTATCTACCTCAATGATGGGAGTAAAGTCTGCATCAAGCTCACTGCTGAAAGTAATGTCTGAATCTAGGTCATTGATGAGAGTAAAAGGCCTAATTTGACTTTTATTTTTAGCCAGCTGAACAAGGCAAGATGCAGCTTCAACTGAGCCACCATTCCCTCAACAAAACAACTTTTGATAAAATGACTGAATCTGGCCTTGAAAAGAGCAAACAGTTTATTATTAGTCCAGACCATGCTTAGAGCAAAACTCAAGTGACATGAGTCTGGTCAGGCAAATCTCTATTGACCAATCTAGTTAGACAAAACGCTACTGACCAGCCTGGTTAGGCAAAACTCTACTAACCACTCTGGTCATGCAAGCCCGGCTTAAAGTCCGAGAGCCTTAGCTAGGAAAACTTTGAAACCCAACTTCATAACAGCAAGAGGTCTAAATCAAAAGTTTGTTTTTGACTTTGAGGGCAGGTATAAAACAGTTATAAATGTAAAAAGGACGTTACACACAGGTCTCCAAAAAACGTGCACTTTCATACACTCTTAAACAGGGTACCAATTTTTGGGGTTATGACCTCAATTTTAGAAAGTTAACTCAGTGTGCTGGAAAATGTGACATAGGTCATTTGTTACACTCAGCCAATGTGGCACAGTAGCAAAGAAGGTACCATGTACCAGTGGGGCACAATACACACAGAAAGTATCACATACAAATGTGGATCAGTGCACACAGAAAGTATATCTTGTACCAATGAGCAACAATACACACAGAAGGTAATGTGTATGAAATCAAGGATGGAAACACATTAAATGCACATCTGTCTAAAATTTTCCAAAACAAGACTTTTTAGAATTTAGTTTCAAGATTATTGAAAATTAGCGCAATAACAAGCAAAATTCACATAATACTTTGAGACATTTGATAAAATGCATCAGAATTCAATAGTTTTAAGTGATGGCTGATAAACATCACATTAGAGGAGTTGAATTTGGTAAAGTCGTTTAAATATTATACTTTTACAAGCAAGTTTGCGTAGTGTTTCAACCCCGATTTCAGGTGGAAAGTACGGGCACCAGGACATAAAGCAGGCAAACTTTGACTGATCACCTTAAATCCTCCATGACGACCGGTCCTCAACAATCTGCAAATCATGGAGTCAGTAGATTAGTAACAAGCACACCAGGTTGTTAACTGCAATAGGTACAAACACACTAGCTAGCATACAGGACATATGTCACTCTTTTGTTTTATGAAATCCAAAGATGAGAGATGGCAGCTTTGGACAGACACTTAAGAACACAGACTGCACAGACGGAAAAGACCTGGGGAAACTAGGAGGCAATCTCTTTATATTGGGGCTGTGCCACGATGTGGCCAACCTCTCTACATTAGGAGGTATAGAAGGATCAGCCACAAGGTAGAAGTGAGTAAACTGCAACGAGATCTCAACACTTCTGCCATGCAACACAGTAAAAATGTTTGAGAACTCCGAGACTGTAAGGCACCACATACAAGTACATAAACCCATAGGAAGCGCAATGACACCCAACTCAGACTTAATATTAAGATTTACACCATCACAAGTTCAGTACTCCATGTTCACTTGCCTCACTGAGAGATTAAACCTGTATGATGTGAAGACAGAAAAATACAACATAAATATGGACCAATCCAGAGGGTGATAACAGGTCATAAAAATGGACCAATACCAAGGGTGATAACAGGTCATAACTGAAGCGAGGAAGATCAATGTTGACCGAGGCGTAAATTGCCATCTGCAGGTTCATGTGACCTCATGTGTCTGAGGCAAAGAATTACTTGTTTTATAATTTGACCACAGCGGGTGCTTCTTTTTTCATTTCTTGTCTCTTGCTGGCATATTTCTAACTGCCTTGACACACTCTAACAGTGATCGTCTGCTCACTTTATATACATACTCAGAGGTTTATGGTTTTTAAGGCCCGTAATAGGTCAGATCATAAAAAGCGACATCTGTATTTGAACCTTATATGGGAAGTTGTCGCTCTGTTCTGGTGTTTTTCCATTTTATCTAAGCAGAGAACAAAACTCATAGAAGTATCAAAGGTGGCGTAATTAAAATGTTTTATAACATGACTTCTGATACTTGCATCTTCTGGCTGAAACGCCGTACGCTAATGTCCGATATAACATATGGCATTAACCAACCTAACCACGGAATAGAAGCATTCGTTCATGCTGCCCAGACATCAGATGTCCCGATTTGCAATCTGACCAATCAGACATTGTAAAAACCCATGATTCCAACCAATGAAGCAAGCAGACGATGTCAGTAAATTAAAGCAGGTGATAACAAGCGAATTTAATAAGAGGTGAAAAAATCGGAGGAAAGAAGAATCTGTAGTAGTAATAGTAATACACTTTATTCACGTTAAGACAACATATGTACATTTAATACAAAATTTACGCTTATGGAGACTTCAAGAAAGCCCTTTGGGGTCCTGACCGCTGACCACGGAGCCACCACAGAATAAAAATACAGCGTTACAGATAACCAGAATTACAAAATTAGGTGATAATGTAATTTAAAATTACTTGTAAAAAGACTACGAGACATTATCGAAAATAGTTACACACAAAGCAGTTGGTAGTAGTGCACTCAAGCTCATAACTTTCAAAACAAACGTTCTTGAAATAATTTATAACAAAGGATAACGAATGGGTAAAAAATTTTTGGGAAACACTGTTTGTATACGAAAATATAAAGATGGTAGGTAGACAATCCCTCAGGTGTGTCCAGGTATATGGGCCTTGGGCTTTGGCCACTATTGCTCTCCCCTGTCCACTGTGACCTGATATCACCCTAAGCATCGGCCTGCAGTTGTTTACAATTACCCTAATTTTCAAAACTGTCGGATATTTTCAAGTTGAAACGTACAAACCAAAAAGGTATATGGCATATCCCTGAACACATAAGACTAATACATCCTAGGTGATGGTAAATAACACAAATCCCCTTCTTGGCACAGGAATGGCACCAAACTAGGTTGATGCATTAACCTTGGCAAAAAGGAATAACTACTGCAACAGCTGTACAGCATTGTGGGTAAATGATATAGAGCATGGCAGTGTGGTTATTTGAGTAGGGCCTGATGGGAAGATGATTGGTCACCATAAGTTGAGGGGGAGGGTGTACAAATGAGTATGAGCGTTGACTGTTAAATTCAGTCAACAGTGGGCATTGACCCTGACAGCATTTTGTATATGCCAGCTTGCAAGGAGGCCACCATGCAATACCATAACAAAATTGTAATAAATCACTTGATAATGCGGGTGGCAACAAGGAGTGAAAATGATGATGAACACCGAATGTGATCTTTAGGTCTTTTTTCCCAGCACAACGACGACAACAACAACAAGAAAACACAGATCTGAGACTTGCTGGTGTCCTGTCAGTCTCATTTGTCCCAATTCTTCAGTTTAAATATCTCTAATTTTGGCATAAAGCTCCGCAACATGACCTAGACATCAGCCGACAGTGAGATGACATAAATGTTGATTACATAAGATAGAAATCAAAGTTCTGATAGAGGTTATGCAACAGAGATGATGATGTGTACCCATACAACTGGGGTATACAGGACTTCACAATTCCCAGGGATTGAATTTCACATTGAATTTAAAGGTCTGGACAACCACAGAGAAAAACAAGCATGCATGAAAACTTAATGTTAGGAGTTGAAATGTTTTAGTAAAGTGATGTCAGCACAGCCCCATGACCAGCGACCAGCACTTCTTGTAGTTAGCTTTACCACCACCTGTTGGTTAAATATTGACCATACATTCTCAGTTGAGAATAAATTGAGCACCAATTCCCTCTGTTGACAAAATGTCCTTTGAGCCAGAAGCAAGATGCTTTAAGACATTTCCAGTTGTGTCCTCTAAATTGTCTACTAAACAAACCGGAACCAAAAGGTGCAAGAATTTTGTGGCCATTAACTGATTTGTATTCTTTGGCAATTCAGACTTTAGGGAAAAGAAGATAGCTTAGACAACAGGTATTACATACACTGTGTAGTAGCTGACATCAATAGGTATTACTTACAGGGTCCTAAATATCATTAGGTATTACTTACACTGTGTGGTAGATATCAACTAATGAGAATCCGGTGATTCAGCAGGGTGATGGTTTCACTGAAACAATCAGAATATTAATTAGAAACATCACCCAAACAATAGTCGGGTTTAGACATCAACTTTTGGCCCGGTGCAACTGACATAAGCAAATTGATCGGTGTCAAATGTCCATTTACACACACAACTCAATAACTGTGGCAAGATGGAAATTGTAGGCTGGAGAGTGGAACGCACAGGCGCACGTTTACAAATGGCGGGAGTTGCAGAGAAAGAGAACCCGTACGTAGGTCATTGCACAAGCGCAAAAGACTTGATCCTTTCTACCTTGCGACAGTTTCGCGTTTAGACGTATTGAAATGAGACGGACCAAGATGATCGAGCACAAATTGCTCTACATCACAAACGGGTGGCAAAAGTTGTCACCGGGAGCGTGTCAATTTGCTCCAGGTCAGTCCTGTTTACACACATACTTGCGCTGGAACAACTCGTTCCATCGATGTCAACTTTTGTGATGTAAACAGCACTATAGAGTTGGTAAATAGTGGCAACATGGGTGTTAAATAACCACAATATTGCTTTCTACCTTAAACATGGACCTAAACTAAAAATGAACAATATACTACATGACAAGAAATTATGTGATAAAGTTGTATAATTGCTACATAAATATGTTTTACACGTCTGCACAGTACATGGGGTGTGAAGCCACAGCGAAAATGTGTAGTTTTACCACAACTGTTGAGCTGAGTTTTAATATCTGTCATGACTTGATTCTCCAAAAAAGAAACATACTGCCTAAATGTCACTGAAGCAGGTGCAAACAAAAATGAAGCTAGCATTAGGGGACGTACCAGTTGAAATATTGAATAATGAACATAACTTATATTCTTCTTAGTCACACCTGTTCAATTTCACAACCATCCATCAACAGATCACACGCTAAAAAAATAAAACTGCCACTATATGGGTTAATATCACTAATAAATTACGTGATCTCATAACCAGAAAGAAATTTATTTGTCAAATCTCACGGCAATCCTTTACTGAGCTTTTCTGATATTGAGACAGGCAATGTGAACATAATTTTAGCATCACGACTCAGTGACACGATCTGAGATTGCTAAATGAGAAGAAGGTCCGTCCTTCCCGCCACATCACTGCCCCTCCCATTACTCCTCCATTTTTTCCACTTTTACGTCCTTTCTTCCCATTGGCAGTCTGAACATCATATCGGATGTTAAGGTCTGATGCGTGTTAGATAAAAATTGCAACAAATATTGATTAGTACCATATGCTCAATTATAAGCAAAAAAGATGTTTTAATAAAGCCTCATACTTAGTAACAAGTGTTACTGTTTTCAACTAGGTTTGCCAGTGAGATGGCAAAGTATGTTCAGTGAAAAAGGGCACAGGTTGAACTGTTCAACCCACAAAATGTTGCAGCCTTAGTGCGGGGGACGTCCATTCGTATCAACGCTACACTGAAAGATATTTGAAATACAAAAATTCAAAATAGAATGTTTTCGGCACCTCTTTCAAATGCCAGACGACATAAAACCAAAACTATTTTCAGGAAGGCCATACAAAATGAGAGATGTTATGACACAAATGGGATCATCCGCAAATAATTGGAAGTAGAAAACAAGTGAAAGAGATTGTCCATGAGAAACATCGTCTCTCATTGCTACTGATTTATATCGTGTTAAATAATATTTGCTGCGTTTGTTTGAGACCAAAGCCATGCGCACACTTAATACACTATGTGTTTGATTGCTCACATCTCATTATACAGTTACTTCAGAGTAGTGGGCATGTCAGCTGACACCAACAAGATGCCTCAACTAAACAAATCTATCTTTGAGGTAACACTGTGTGCCAGCGCACTGAGCCATGAGAACACAAGCTCATGTAATGAGGCACATGTTGCATCATGTGCAGAAGCCTTAGGCTTCATCAAGTTTTGTAAGTTATGTGGACCATAATTAACATAGCTAGGTCTGTTTGAATATACTAACTTCACCAGAAAAGATACTGTCAGCTGTAATGAAAGTTGTGTGTTGGAGCAACAACACAGCACCACACCTGTGGCTTCAAAAGTTCAACAACTATCTATGTTCATGCTTGAACACTTGAAATTATAGAACTGGAAATTCGCTAATAAAATGAATTGGGAACAATAAATTTAAATTCAAGTGAGTTCAGCTACAACTGTTTGTAATTGTCCGTTATCCAAGATAAGCAATTTAAGCAAAATTTCAAACCCAGATCTCCAAAAATTTAATAACAGCACTCCTAATGGTGATTTAGAAACTGTTTCTTTCAATCTGGAATTCCCGGTTCTAACCTGAAATTTCAATGATGAACCTGGACTTCACTGGAGGTTGAAATTGTCAACAGCTATAATAACCCACTGAAAAGAACCAGACTAATAATACTAAATGTATATTGCATCAACTGTGAACACAATGAATGGATGTTCTGAAAAGTTGCTGTGGATTAAATCACCAAACACAACATTCTGGTTCCCCAATAAAAACCAATGGGACAAAAAGACACAGGTACTTTTACAGGTGGGACAATAATATCAAGCCTATTCATATTGGTAGACAGATGAACTTTCACCTTTAGCATGGAATACATAACATGGTATTATCCTAGAAAAGACATATATATATAGCCCCAAGCACTTTGTGCACCCAACAAGAATCTGATATTGACAGCATGGAAACACCTATAAATAAAGCACTGAATTGTCAAGATGAATTTGATAAAAAACAACCCTTCTCTTGGGAAAACATTTCCACGCCTTCCTCCAGCAAAATTAGTGCAAAGTGGAAAGTTTTGGCCAATTTAACGCCAACATACAAAGTGAACATCTTTCAGAAAATTGTCAAAGCAAACAGGGTTTTCAGATATGTTAATCAGCCAGAGACATTTTTGTTTATGTTTCTCGGTGTTTTGTTTATAGCTGCACACCTGAAGAAAGAAGATTGTTTGGACATTAGGAGCAACTCAGTATCAAGTTTTCAAACAAAAAATTCAGTCATGAAAAAAAAAAAAAAAAAATTACCAAATTTAGATTGAAAAAAGATTCCTTAATTTTGCCGAATCCCGATTATAGCCCTGTACGGCATTTGAGCAAGTTTGCGAAGACATAAAAATTGTGATCTGGCTTAAAGTTAAAAAACAAAGCATTGCTCGACAAATTCTAGAAATTGCGAAAAGATTATCACACCTAAGTATGCTATTGCATATTTAGCGCAATACAGGCTGATGATCCCTTCCGCCTTGCCCAATTTTCATGTTTAAGATGTATAGTTGACACGGAGCACGATGATCGAGAGCAACTTACTCTACCTCACAAACAACTTTTGTCATCATTATGTCAGTTTGTTCCGTGTCAGTTCGTATCACACTCATAATTGCACCTGATCATGTTGTTCCATGTCAGCTGATACACATCAACTTTTTTCGGGCAAACAGGACTGATAAGTTCTAACTCTTTGCATAAATCTTTAAACTATGGGCAAGTGATTAATATTGCAACGAGTCAAAACAGATTGTGGAGACCACTGATAGTATGCACTTACCGTAAGTGATTGCTGCAGTAATTTGAAATCCAAGTTTTTGTGCCAATTGCCAACATCGGTCAAACAACATTATACGCAGAACACCCCAATTAATTTCAAATGTTCAAAAATCGCTTGTGAAAACGCTCCAGATGAGTGGATGAAAGCTTTATTTTCAATGTACTACCAGTTTAATGGCCACAGTGTGGATGCCAATGAAATTAGTTACCCACTCACCTATAACGCCTGTCATCATAAAGCACAATTGCTGTCAATGGGAAAATTAGTACACCAGGTAACCAAGTGTTTTGACACTTCACAAAAAGATGTTGAACACCTTGATGATATATATGTGCACTCAATGCATTCAGGTCAGGAGAGCACTCCACGCAGTGTGCTGTTCAATGACTGACAAGTGAACAAGGTCAGTACAAGAGGGCATCTCAACTCTCCAACAATGGTCAAAACCAATAGGGGTACCTCTTCGTAAATAACTGTGACAGGACCCAAAAACATAAGAATTTGCCATATTATGTTAGATGTGTTTTGGTGAACAACAGATAATTTTCAAATGTGCAATATGTAACGGTGCCTCCAGCCTTAATGTTCCAGCCCCCATCTTGTAGTCTGATTCGAGGAAAAGTACAGCCAAATTTCTGACTGTATTTACTGATGGGAATTTGGAGTCATTTGAGTTGACTGTCTCATTGATGTATCATCAACACAGTGCACAACCAAATAACAACAGGGCTATGCACATCAACAATGGCCAGCCCTTTCGGCTAATTAAGTTACTGCACGTCACCTTTATGACCAATCATGAGCTAGAACAGAATGGAGCCATCTGGTACCTACAAAGGTATTAGGCGACAAGAGCTCCCCTAGCTAAAGCAACAGGTGACAATGGGGCTGAAAACCCATTAGCACGCAAATGGTAACCGTCACATCAAAACTACGTATTTATTTGCAAGTGAAACCTTATACAGTTGCGAATATTCCGAATGTGTTAAAATTGGGAGAAAATACTAAGCTCAAAAATGAAAGCAACCTGTATGCACATTGTAACTCCACAGACATCCTGTTGGTGCTTCCTTCCTGTTGGCACATCCGTGACTAAACTGGGGAAACTGGGAAAGTTACCAGAGACAAGTTCCAAAATAAAGTTAAGTTTCTTGTGTTAAACCTAGGAACCAATATGAGATATTGGTTCCAACCAATATGAGATATTGGTTCCTAGGTTAAACCATTTACCAAAGCACAAATCTATGGTTATTGTGGAGCTAGAATGTGAACGTCGTCAGCAGAGTTACGGCACCATATAATCATTTACACGACGTTGACACAGATTGTCAAAAACACAGAAATTGCATTGGTTGTAGGCGATAGAAAAATATTCTCTATGTAAGCAGCACATTGCTGTCACTTTATCGCGTCAGTTAATATCAGTTTTCTAAGAGAAAATACAACTTTACTGTACACCAGAAATACAGGATAAGAATCTGCAACATTCATCAAAAGTTGCCTTGCGCCCATGTAGAAGTCTTCCACCATTTTGAGATTTGAGGGCAAGGGCGTGATTGGGTTAAATGAGCTAATTAAAAGTACACATTGATTAAGCAAAACTACACGTTGATTAAGCACATTTCAACACGCAGAAAGGTACTCGTTTAAGAACCCTTTAGAGCTTTACATGATTAGAAATAATAACTCTAGCCCCTTAGTTTTCACAGTTAAAAGTACTGTAGGCGGTACCTAGAGTAGAGCCTGACTGCCAATCACCAATGCATGGAGACAGAAATGAAATGAAAATAAATAACGTCCAAAAATCAAACGTTCTCGTTTAATCAGCTGACACACTCTTAGCTCAAATCAAGAAAACAGCAACTCACCAACTAATCAACAGTAAATGATACAGTTCAGGCACGCCAAGCAATCACCAGTGACAGACCATCATGGATGCAGCATGCTGGAAATATGATGGAGGCGAGTATTGATTATACTGTGCAACAGGTGGTGGTGGTGAAAAGACTAGCTTTATTGCTTATTGACATTGGAGAGCATATGAGGTTGACATCGTGGGATACACCCTGAGCACAGGTGAAAACGAGCTTAGGAAATAATCCAGTACAGCACTGTCATCCAGACAAATGTAATTAACAAACAAGGTTGATGTAAAATGTCGCGAACTTAGGGCACAATATGATAGACAAGTGAATTGTTTTCTTATCGTTCCATAACATAGACGGGTATTTATGTTACATCAGTTCAAACAATTCCATGTTCCAGCTGGTAAAATATCAAGTCAAGACTGTTCAGCCATAAAATATCAAATTTTCAACACAACTCTGGTTCCCATACCCAAACAGATCACTACGGAAGGCCATTGGCAGTTTTGAACTTTTCCAAACTGTGCTCCTTCATGTCTTCTTACACCAGTAACCAGGCAAAATTTCGAGACCTGACACTAGGGTGCTTCGGACATTTCACGATTTCCAAATTAAGGGCCTTTCATATCAATGTCGATACATCAATGCTTTGAGGGAGGCGGCTAGTATGAATGTTTAATTTTAGTTCCGAATCAAAGTTAACAGCACAAGTTAAATTCACTGTTCACAGTGGCCTGTTGACGCTTTCATGTGGTATTCCGTTCCACCGGTGTGTAGTAGAGTTATCTCCCTCTTGGCTAGTGTTGAATACCATTGGGATACCTGATGACCTCAGCACCTCAATGGAGACAAGGTGAGCAATCAGTGATTCCTGGTTGAAGTCCTGGACTTACTGGCAGACAATCGAGCATTGCACACAGATGTCTCCTACTCCTCTAAGCTCGGTCTTACTAGTGACATGTACGCAACGGCATGAACAAGAATCTGGATATAATAATGTGAAAGCGATTTCAAATCATTGAATGGCATCTTAAGAATGGCAGACACCTTTGAATGGCACGTAGAAAGGTCTATAGGTGCCATCGGCAGTCGCTGCTAATAATGACATGTGTTATGATATTATTTGATATTTTTTCAGAAATCCACCAGTGAACAATAGGAACTGCATTTTATTAATTATACAAATACAATACGTCAAATTTCAAAAATTGCAAGTGCATAACCTTTTTAGAGCATCATCTTGTAATAACTCTCTACGCTACAGTAACTTTAGTGTCCGCCAACTAACGAAGCTTGTCAGAACGGTTTTAACATGGCAGTTTACATAGACGCTCTTCTGGTACCAGAATTAAGTTGGTACCAAATAGAATTAACTATAACATTGTGGAATTACAGTCATATAAACATCAAACACCAGTCTCTTTCTTCATAGTCAACTTAATCACACGAACACCTGTACCAGGTTAATGGCTAGCGATTTATTTTAATATAAAGAGGCTTATACCTTATACAACAATCTTGGAACAGAAAAAAAATAAATGATTAGACCAGTTTTAATAACAGAGTGATGGCTAATCTAGAATTCTGTTATCTTGTTTACTTATGACAGACATTGGCACACAAAACTTCCCTGTGCGAAATGTTATCGCAGCAATTTGTCTTCGCTTAATAACAAATGCAATCATTGTAATGATCCTTAAGTTGCTTCTATTAAGCTGTTAACACCAGAGCAAACAGCAAAAATAATCACCTACTGAAAATACAGCTTTGTTACTTGGCGAAATGAAATGTCTCTCAGTTTACTGTTTTGTCAAGAAGTTGTTGTTTTGTTTGTTTACACGCAAACTACTGGTCACATTTTTCATCAACATGAAATTACTGGGCTTGACGATTTGGCAACCAGAAGGTCGGCATTGCGACCTCAGATTTTGTTTGGCATTCTGATAAAAATCTAACGTCTTAACGGAGTCACCAACGAACAACTTTAAATAGGAAAAGACGCAGCAAAATTCTTTGGCAAGCCCTGATCACAATGAACACCCAAACAATGTGCTTTAAGTTGAGGCGAAACAATGGTGACATGTTCACCCGGATACCAGAAAATGACCCAATAACCATTAACAAAGCAGATCAGGAAAACAGGGGAGCCGCAACACGCAAGAACATCATTTTTTGTCAAACAGAAAAGTAATCACAAGGCACTGCCTCACACAGATTTTCCCTTTTGGCAAGTTCATTTTCCATTTTGTTGACCTGGGAAATTTGTCAAGTCGCATTTGGCGAGTTGACTGCCTATGATAATAGCGTCAAGGCCTCAATTAACATACAGCTTTGAGATCATAGTTGGTGCATTATTTTTGTCATCAGAGTTGGAGGCAGCATCGTCTTCAACAATCTTGTTGTTGGTGTCTCTGACAGCAATGTTGTGTGGTTGGCAGGGTTCGCAGCAATACGTAGTGGCCATAGAAGTTGCATTCTGCATCACTGGTCTTTCATGATGTTCATCGTCTGTGGTGCCACAGCCTTCCACCTCATATACCCTTCTTAGTCAATTTCGCCAAATGTCTCTCTACGGCCTTTCACAGTAACGTCGACGCATCAAACTTTTGGGGAGTTGCGAACAGCATGAATGCTTAATTTCGGTGCTGGATCAAAGTTAACAGCGTCAGTTAAATTCGCAGTAAACAGGTGGATCAAAGAGTGGAGTGTCGACATTGAGGTAAGAATGGTCAACTTCGGTCCCATCAAAGTTATCGCTAGGTCCCACTGTTATCATCAACAATTACAGGATAGAGCCGTCACTATAGCTGTTTATATTTTGCTCTAGAATAATCAGCAATCGAATTAAAAATAAGTTTTATGTCAATTAGCACATGTAAATGTTCCCAAATCGTCACATTAAAAAAACCTTAGCGAGCAGCGCTACCTTGCAGTTACTTCGATGACAACAGATGTCACTACTTCGAAGGCCACTGACTACCAAAGCCAGTATGAACGTAAAGTTAACATTGCAGTTTGTAATCTGTCGATGCTCCGCTCAGAACGAGTCTGTCAGAGCAGTGCTTCTATTTGTAACACATTCATGGGAGAAACAATGCACAGCGACAGACAGGATCCAAATGGACTCTCCATCACACAATTAAATGGGACAACCCTTCAGAATAAGAGCCATCCAAAAATTAATAAGTGTAATAGGTAGTTAAGACTTCCTAATCAAGCACTAGTTGTTGCCCCAGCACAAAAAGAGGCAACATACTCTGAAAAGTGAGAGACTCAAGTGCGTCAAGTCAGTAATCAGTGCCAGGTCACTATGTTAATGTCACATAACCATTAAATAAAGTGGCTTTGAATATACAACTCACACCACCAAAAAACTTGAACATATGAAGCTGATAACAAAACCGTTACTTAGATCCAAATAGGTGTAATTTCTTAAGATCAAACTCTAGAAGTTGACTAAGGGCACAGAGTTTCATTTTATTCACCCAGCATGGTTTCTAGGAATGAGAAACTATCAACTCTTTGCAAAACCAAAATCAATTCTCGTCTGAGAAAGGAATAGTTTGAGATAAATTTTGAACTAATAACTGGTTCAAATAAAAAATTCAGTTTCTTCAATTGAAACCATATGTTTATTGCTGCTTTAAACTTCACGCCCCTTGCTCAGACTTACTTTCTCATAGATACCCCGATTCTTGTCTGTGTAAGCAACTCTGCGGCAATTAAGTTAAACACCTTCACACTCATGCCAAGTGGAACTCATTTTGATTGCATTATTTTGATGCAGGAATTGCTCAGGAACAAATGGCCTTTTAAAACACAGCCTTACCATTCCGCAGTGATAATGCAGCAAGACATTTTGCTAACTTTAAAACAAGGTTTTTCAAGGTGTAAAAAAATCAAAGCCAACTTATTCCTAACAACTTACAAAAGTTGAAAATGACCAGTAAAGTGGTCATTCCATCCCTAGATTGTATTCGTTAGTTGTAAAGAGACAGCAACAATCCACACACAAATACACAAACCAGTATAGACAGATAAGTTTGTCAGTGCACTTGAATACATATATCATTACTGTCCACATACCAGGTGACTCCAGTGCTACCTTGAGCAGACCCCATATCCCAGACTAACAGTCCTTCCTCTACCAGGTACAAGGTGTCCACTGTAGCTATCCCACTAGTCCTGGGTAAAGCTTTATAACACTGAAAACTGTTCAATCATTGCTACTATTGTATTCCTCCCAGATGCCTTTGTATTTTGGAATGCTAAAATACACAAAGCACACAAGGTTTTCACAAGGGACTGGATGGTCCACTGGGTCACAATGTACCTGTTCTAGAGGGGAGCAGTATTTCCCAATCCAAAGGTTCTGGATGTTATGATTGAAACTTGAGCAAGGTCAAGTAATTTTCTCAGCTAATTAACCTAAACTGGCCATTAATATACTTGATTTCATTAGCACAATGCTCAGTTCAGTATGCTGGGTAAACAGTTTTAAATAATTAGGGTATTTAACTACTAATTGCTGGCTCATTCACAGTACTTTTGATAGGGTAGTGGGACTTACAACATTCATAAAAACTTGTGAAAATTGAAAAACAATACCTAACGACTGTCAAGAAGGAATAGATCTCAATATCAGGTAAATCATAGCATAAGTTCTAAGCATGTATTTCAATGACATGATAGGTCAGCCCCAACATAATGGATTTACCCAGCTGCATCACATTAATCACTGGTTGTGTCATAGACAATACCATGATGTTTGACACTATGGTATCACATCTGATAAGTAAAGTAATTGGACTTGTCTGCTAAATGCATATTGAAATTCTATGCAAAATCAAAAGCAAAACAAAAGTTTCAAATGATATATATATATATCCCACCACCAATATAGACACAGTAGTGGCTTCCAAACAAATGTTCTAAATAACTAAAGAAAGACTGAAAAGTCTGGAGAACCCATTACAGTATGAGCAATCAATGTTTCCCAAGTTAAAGCTGACTATTACCCACCCCCCCCCCCGCTCCCCCCTGCAAACCCACCTTAAAGAAATTTTATTTTATAACCAATATCACAACAAAACTGGCCTCAACTTGTACTTAACTCAGATGAACATGTGTGCCTGGCCAAAAGTAATACTCAGAACAGACAGCACATCACCCCACGCCCTGGAGATACCCATTGAAACTGAGCAAGACACAAGTTGTCACTAATTAAGAATAATAAAGGCTTACAGTTTAAATCAAAAGTTTAATTTTTATCAGTTTTGATTTTCCGCAGCTATAAAACCTTCATGTTAGTGAAAACACTTCACAGAAATCGGGATGCACATGCACTTGCATGTTTATTGAAAAGACGTCAACTCATTTTTGAGTTGCTTTCAACTTCCAACTGTCATTTCTCTGTGAGAACACTTACAACCAATGACCAATTAAGACAATGTACAGATGTCAATAGAAAAGTGTTACCAAACAATTACCTTACAAGCTGGTATACACGATTTTCAAATAAGATCAAAAATTCGTGGTAACACCAAAACGTGAGGTTCCGCTTATATGGTCTTTGTCATCACTGATATGTACCTAATAGTTGAGGTTCCATTTATGTGGTCGTTGTTGTTGTTAGACAGTTGAAGTTCAGTTTGAAATGAAAAACTCATTGTTCAGCCAGTAAACAAACTGATGATTCACCCGAGAATGTTCTGGTCACGTCATGCCTGACGTGTACAGGCTACCATCATAAAAACATGCCATTATTAAATAATATTTCTAAACTTGATAAATGTGTGTGGTTGGTGAGTTCTCACTCACAAACAGCACATGCGTACTATGTTTTCCACGTAAAAATTTATATTACGGTAAAACCATAGTTGATACTCAGGTCACTGGTTAATTTGAAATTCCACGTGGGAGTGCCGGTGCCACTTTTAGAAAACGTGTTCACCAGAGACAAGGAAAAGTGGTGCACTTTTCTGTTACTCAACTCAACTACCTTCAAACCAATTCCAGTGCTGCAGACAAATAACATTTACAGTAGTGCGATGGTAATGCTAACTGTGGAGGGGGCACCAGCTATAGATCTACACTCGTCTCTCACTAGACAACTGGGGAGGATGCACCAGCGACATATCTAGACTTGTTTCTCACTAGACAACTGGGGAGGATGCACCAGCGACATATCTAGACTTGTCTCTCACTAGACGACTGGGGAAGATGCACCAGCGACATATCTAGACTTGTCTCTCACAAGACAACTGGGGAAGGTGCATCAGCTAGAGATCCTAATAAGTGTCTCTCACCAGACAACTGGGGAGGATGCACCAGCTACAGATCTAGACTTGTCTCTCACTTAATTGAAAAATAATAAGCATGGGTGTCAAAGTGAGTTGGGGTATGGACCAGAACCAACTGTTTTATGTCCTCAGGTTTCAGGGAGAGAAAAAAAAACGATCTGGTGATACTGTAGTGAAACATTGGGGATGTCATAAAATGTTATAAGAATCACACAGCAAGATTTATTCCAAGTTCAAATGTTAACACAAATTTAGTCATCCCCAACGCTCAGCAAACTGTTTTGAAGTCAAGATTGCTGAGGACTTGGTGAAGTTTTCATTTTTTAAGGAGCAGTTTGCATGAAGTAAATAAATATAGAATATCAGCCACAAATAGTTGGCACTTAGCCAACACCTTTATTGTTTGATTCAAATAAATCAGCATTCATGACCCTGTAAGTCCTAAGAAAACAAAGAGAGATAGTGTAACAAACTTAAAATGTAAGTTTCGCCATGACAGTATTACAAAGTGAACTTTATATACAATACAACAGCCAAGTGAAATTCCAGATATAGTGTGCACAAAGCCAGATACGGGGTGCACTAAGGTTTGGATTTATAAATTCTGTTCTGACAATTCCACCAGAGTATTTTGCCGGCACAAAAAGTTATCACAAAAAAGAGAAAAAGGTACTAATTTGACAATAATTGTTGTTCAAAAATAACTGATATAGTAACTACGGTGTTTGGCCAACAGTTATCCACAATGCAACACATAGTGTGGAGGAAGATAGCTACCATAGCAATATGACATTTATTTTAGTTATAAATGCAATAAAAACTCAGACAGCTTAGCTGATCAAACATGAACAAAATGAAATACTATGGGAACCCAACATGTGTTATAAGACCACATGACTCATTTACAGCAGGTGATCGGGCGAGCTTAAGCTGTGTCACTGTTGCAAGAGCTAGGGAACTGCTGTCTGTAACATTTAAAATGACACAAGACCAGGGCAGCCAATTCCAAAATTTTATGGCAGAATATCCATTCGCTGCTGAAAAATATATAAAAATCACGCGTAATCCCCCCTCCACAAGGAACAAAACTTCTGCTCAAGTGATAAAAAATCCCCTCGAGGTTCAAATCACATTAATTGACACAGGCAAAGATCATTCAAAAAAAAAAGTTAGTTTTGGCTACTTGAGGCAGAGCCTTGTGAAGGCTAGGGAAAGTGGTGGGGGTGCTACTGATGCCGACTCAGGGAGTAAGGATTTCTCTCCATGTAAAAAAATTACACTCCCAGAAGGTACAGGCACTTTATTCCCTTCAGGTGAATGATGGCCTTGAAGACAGGAGTCTGAAATTGGTTCTTACGTTCCACTAAACAATTCCTTGAGCAAATGTAAAAAAATCCCTGAGAGTATACGCGTAACTGCTCGATACAGAGACATTTTCTATTCAGAAATATCTAGACAGTCATGAGATGAAAGGGAATTGGATAAACAATCATTTTTGTGGTTAAGTGGGAGTAGCACGAGGGGGCGAGGCAAGAGGAGCGAGAGTGTGGTGATGGAATGAGGTGAGGGGGTGGGGTGAGGTGGA